>VZRR01002050.1:320940-435793 GCA_013398015.1 Oreocharis arfaki | reverse complement strand
AAAAAAAAAAAAAAAGGTGTGCAAATCTCACTCAGGCATTCTTGGGAAAGGCTTGGCACTATCTCACTCACCAACCATTTTGGAAGCTCTCGAAGGAAGTCTTCCACTGCAGGTACAAAGCAATGAGCAATCGTTTCTGGAGGATTTCATTGCCTGTGTACCAGGATCAAGTGGTGGACGACTCGCAAGGTAAAACTGCACTGTTGCTTGTCTATTTAACTGGCTATAGAACTGTCATAGTTATTTTAAATATTAGTTAAATAAAACTGTTTGGCTATGTTGTTTCCATTAATGCATTAGTTAAAAACATGTAGGTGTTCAGATGTTCTGTGTCCTTTCTTAGCTCTGTGTCACATTTGTACAGAGTAAGAATTTGTCTTTGGGGGCTGTAAGAGATTTTAATGTTAGGTGGTTTTCTTTGCTGTAGGTGGCTTCAGCCAGATTCATATGCTGATCCTCAAAAAACATCATTGATCTTGAATAAGGATGATATTCGATGTGGTTGGCCAACTGTTATTACAGTACAAACAAAAGACCAGTATGGGGATGTTGTTCATGTTCCTAATATGAAGGTAATTATTGTAATTTTGGCTGTTCTGCTTCATCTTGCTGTGTTCTAGTTTTAACTGTAGGTATTCTTCAGAATACTCTTGTGTAGGACAGAAAGTGGCATTCGTAAATTCATTGTAGTCAGACTTCCTTACCTCTAAATCCACAAAACTACCAAATTCTGTATTATGCCAGCACCATTTCATGCAATTCATAACTTCTGTAAGGAACTACTCGTGTGTTCATAACTTCTGTAAGGAACTACTCGTGTGNCAAAACTACCAAATTCTGTATTATGCCAGCACCATTTCATGCAATTCATAACTTCTGTAATGAACTACTCATGTGTAGTTGCATAAATAATCAATCATAAGTGAGGTTTGATGGTGATGATGTGTTAAGGTGCCAAGAATCCATTTTTTAATTTGTAAGCCAGTAAAGAGTATTATAAACCATAAACATTGATGGAAAAAAAGTATCAGAGGCACATTGATGGACCACCTTATAGTTATTTTATTTTAGACTAGAACAATACTCTTCCCTTTTCTGTTTCTAATACTTGGAAGTTCCTGTTGTCCTTGCAATTAATAAGAATAACTGGCAAGGACTGGTGTTCCTGTGTTTGCCTTCAGCCTCCTCAGTTAACCACTGGTTTTCAGTACTGGAAAGGAGGTGTTCTTGACAGCCTCAGGTAGAGATAAAAGAACTTGGCACATTTTGGGGGTAAAACCTATGTGGAATGTATAAAAGTGGACTGCTTGAGTTGAAGTATTAAAACAATGCAAACAAAACAAACACAAAATGGTTTTCCTGTAGTTCTAATAAATTAGGTTGCTTCTGTGTTTTAAGGCCCACTACTACGGCAGAGTAGTTGGTTTTGTTCAAGCCCAAATGTAAATGAAATACTTTTTACAAAGGCATGATTCTTGTGATAAGAGCTCTCAAATCTGTTCTTTGTATATGCTGTGATAATTGAGAGTTTTCTTACAGTGAGCTGTAAACCTAATGATGAATAGCAGTTCTACAACAGTAACGCAAGAATCAGCTTAGTCACAAACACTGCTTGAGTGAAAGTTGTATGTGTGATTACTGACTTAGTGACAGAACATGTAGAAAACTCTAGTGATTTTACCCTATCAATCAGGAAAAGGATATGTCAAAATATCATCAAAATTATTGCTGGTTTTATTGTTTAATTACTGTTCACAAATATATTAAAGTAACAAATCTTACTTTAATTTATCATTCTTCTGGACTTATTCAGTGTGCAAGGCAGTGATGTAACTTTTGGTAAATTAAGTCAAATTTTGATAAAACAGTGTGTGAAAACTGCACTATTTAAACATCCGCACTTTATTGCCGATTTAGGATGAGTAACACGTCATTTTCCAGGTAGTCTGTCTGTCTTCTTCAGAAAATTGTGTATTGCTAAGTGTTACGTGCACTAATGGAGATCCATGGTACCTCTGGGGGTAAAAGTCAGGTAAAACATGCATTGAAGAGCACAATGAAAACATACAGTGCTGGTGTGAGGTGGCAGAGCCAGCCAGGATCCAGTGTGGCCATTGCAGATCCAGATCTAGTGGCCATGATGATTCACTCTGAAATCTGTGCACTCACATGGAAGGCTCTCTTTCGACTTCGTTGCACTTTTCTGTTATGTGGAAACTTCCCTAGGCACACCAGACTGTCCTGCTTCCCAGGAAGTGCTCCAGGACTGGCAGAACTGACGCCAGCCCGTGCTGATGGTGTGCCAAGTCAGTGAGGTGCTTCTCCCCTGTAGATTGGCATCTTTCCAAGATGCTGTGCTTGGCTTGGCAGATTAAGTGTAGATATGTTGGGTTTTGACACAGCTGGATTTACAGTACTCTAAGCACTTTGTCGCTGTACTGCATCAAATTTAAAAGAATGTGCATGTGTTTTCTCACTAAATCATGTTCTCTCTTCCACATCTTATTACAGGTAGAAGTCAAAGCTATTCCTGTTTCTCAGAAAAAAACATCTTTGCAACAGGAACAAGTTAAAAAAGTGCAGCGGATACCAGGGAGTCCTGCAACTGCTGTTTCCCCTAGCAGTGATATGACCTTTGGGGGACTTCCTTCACCAAAGCTTGATTCCTCCTATGAGCCAATGATAGTAAAAGAAGCTCGGTATATTGCTATTACGATGATGAAGGTAAGTTACTGCAATTTTAGCAATGTGAGTATAGAATTCAGCATTCAAAGTGTGTAAAGGTGTGCAACAGAGAGAAGGAAAAATGTATATTTGCTTTTGGTCACAGTCTGAAAATATATTCAATGCAAATTACTTTGATTATATATTAGTTCAGCAATAAACTAAATACATCAAAAAGGCCAATTGCCTAAACTCTAAAGCAGTTAGACTGGGTTAGCATAAAAAAGAAAAGTTGTCTTTGGTTTTGATTAGACAATTAGCAATTTCGTCTGAGTCACTCAAGAGAAATAAAAATAGATATTGACATGGTGAAGGGAAAGTCAAACCAGTATATTTATATGGAATTGGAGTGTTGCAGTGAATACATATTTAAAAGAAGAACAGGTGAACATAGTAAAAGATAAGAGCTCAGTATAGTAAAAAAGGTCATACAGATGATTTATGTATCAGTACATATGTATTAAGCAGCATCTGATGAAGTGAGCCGCTGTTAAATGGATCAGCTCAGACACTTTCCCGGGAACAGTTTTTAAAGAAGTGAAAACTGAGCAGCAAGTGTTGATTTGATTATATTATAGCACATGCAATAAATTTACATATGTGTACCATACTGACCTAGTTAAGAGATGTGACATGATGTGTACAACTAGCAGTTGCACAGCCTAATGAGACAGGATTAGCCAGGAGGGTAGAGAAGGATAATACTTAGCATAATCAGTATGGATTTGTTGGGGGGGGGTCAGAACCAGCAAACTAGCACCTTTTAGAGGGTACGGGGTGTTTTTGCAAAGGATAGTGCTGCAGTACCTGTGTGTAAACAGTGCAGCTGGGTACTGGATAGTGTCTTAATAGATCAGTGAAAGAACTTTTGAATCAATAAAGTATACATATAACAAATGTTTTAAGAACTTGCTAAATCATGTGCATATCAAGGTGTGATTGTGGCTTTTTTATTTGGGCTACTGCAAACATCACTTCTTGGCTTGATGCTACTTTCTTCTTTTAAAAGCAACTTGAGGGGAGGCAGAAGTATGTTGTTTATTCCTGATTAGGGCTTAGATGATATTTCTGATAGCCACTGTCCACAGATACTTGATTCTTCTTTTCCAGTGATAGGTGTCAGATCTGCTCACATGACTCTTAGGGTGGTTTATCTTGTAATGCATGAGATGCTCTGGGATCGGTGATGGTGGTGCAAGTGTAGGGTGTTCGAAAACTCTTTTGTAGATATGATGGAATGAGTAATGCTTAATATCAGCTAGTTAATATGTAATCATTTTTTAATTGAAATGAGGCTAAGGGAAAATGAAAATGGAAGGATTCATTTGAAATCCTCTTAGTAGGTAATAACAGTATGAATCTTCATAAAGATAAAAGACACCAAGGTTAAATTAAAAAAGCATCTCTCTTGTTGAAACGTGCTTGATTTCCACATTTAGTGCTTTTCTAGAGAATCTTCCCAAGGCTTCTTTCAAGTTAAATCCTTTCCACCCAAAACTTTATAAATTCAAGACATTGTAAATATTTTATTTCCCTGCCTGCATTACTAAGCACACTCATTTCAGTGTAAAATGCGAATGTCCCCTGATATTTTCATTTTATACAAGCCTGCACGTTGTATCAGTACTGGATACAAACACCTAAATATGATTATCAAATCTAGTTTCTCACTTCATAAAAATATATGTAATAAATTACTACATGCTTGAGGGACTGATACCCAAAACCTATGTCCTTATGTAAGGACCCGAAATGGCTGATTTGCATATATGTTCAAATGTTCTTATCCCACCTTCTGTTGGTTTTTGACTTAAAAGGGGAATCTGGTAACTCAGCAACTATTGCAGCCTAAGAGAGAGTCTTGCTGAGGGACTTTGTGCACTTCTAGGACTGCCGCGGCTTACTTGCAGGGCTTTTCAGAGCAGTGATTTCACAAAACATTATGGAAGTGAACCAGGTCTTTTTTGTAGTGGAAATCAATGGAAGTATCACCTCAGTGTTGAGGGAATTTCGTCTTTACTTGGAGTTTAAAGAAAAAGGATCTGAAATTTCATTGATGAATCCCTTGAGCTGGTTTGCAGCTGCAACACATTTGCTTTCTTACCTTCACATGGTCTTCAGTGTGCTGCCTGGATTCAAAAGGGGTTTTTACAAGTCAGATTTGAAGAGATTCAAAGACTTAACAAGGTTTTTATTAGCAGTAGCAATCTTTCTTATCTAAATAATGGCTGTTTAATGAGACAGTGAAGATACTCTTTCATGTGTGCGTATGTATTTCTGTGTTTTGAAATTTCTTTCTGATTCCCTGATCAGTGCTTCTGGGGTGTGTAAAGTTAGATTGATGTGTTCTTTAAGAAAATGCTCTGCTTTCTTTTATTTGAGACAGTGGTATAACTGATAACTGTTGGTTTTATGTTTGAATTTAATCTGTTTATAGGCATATGAAAATTATTCTTTTGAAGAACTACGCTTTGCTTCACCAACACCAAAGAGGTAAACATTAAAAAATTTCTTTTGGATAGGGACTTAAATTAATGTGTCCTGACACTTCTACTTACACCCAGACTCCCAAGTGTGACTGACAGGTAATCATGTCTGAAGGTAGAAACCCAAAAGTCAGGTATTATGTTTTCTTACGTGTAGCAATTTTATTTAAAATCTTTTTTTCTTAATTGTTCTGATGTTGTCTCCGTATTTGTATTAGCTACTCTCTGAATGTGTTCTTTTATCATTTGCTATAAATAAATGTGGCATAGAGGATTATATTTTCGTAGTCAATAATAGGAGGTTAGTACATTGTAAAGGAAAAAAATGTATTTGGATGATCTGCTAGAAAAAGAGTAGTTTCCAAAGTAAACATTATGCTAATCATTATATATATAACACGTATGATGTCCAAGAAGACAATAACTGTTTAATGATTTTAATTGTTTTGTTTATGCCTAGACCCAGTGAAAACATGTTGATCAGAGTCAATAATGATGGTACATACTGTGCAAACTGGACTCCCGGAGCTGTTGGTCTCTATACCATTCATGTTACTATAGATGGCATTGAAATAGGTACTTAATTTTCACTATATTTAAACATACATTTATATTATATCCACTTTGTATACTGACACATTTATGTCTTGGTGCTCATAAGATTTAATGTTACTGTTCATAGCAAAACTTAGCAGACAAGTTTTCATTCAGAAGCCTTCTTGCCAAACCACTGTTTTTCAGAGGAAAAAAACACTGCAGGTAGTCTCACGTGGAAATAGGAATATATGTTGCAAATCGTATGTTTATAATGTGGTTAGACTACCAGATTAACAGACTCTCCTATTCTCAACTCTCAGTGTTGAAAGAAGAATGTCTTGTTTCAGCTGAGAGTGACAGAGAAGTATAGTTAAAGGGGAAAAAAACCAGCCCAACACTGAAGAACCTGAGGAAAGGCGAACTTGTTCCTGATGATGCTGGAATATATACTGTTATTTGTTCTGGAAAATTGAGAAGATGTGGTCTTAACTGAGACTCTACCTGAACTCTTAATTATTTGTACTAATTTTTGAATGCTTATGGTTCATTCCTTGTTGGAAGTCTTTTAGTTATCTTGCTAGTCTTGGGGACTGCACTTTGAGATAATACTAGCACGTGGTGGAAAGAGTGGCCTTCCAAAAAGCACTCTGTGTCTTGAATGGTCTCGTGTTAGCCTTACTGGTGGTATGATGAAGGTGTGGTAGCTGGACCCACATCTGATAAGAGGGTTTGGGTGAGTTCACGAGCACCAGCAGCTCCTCTTCCCCAATTCTGTCCAGCACCTTTAGTAAAGAACACATAGTGGTACTCATAAATATGAGTACACATAATTCTCATAGAAATGTAATGGGATTTGATTTTGTGTTGACTGTGGAAGATAAGATGTATAAAATATTATTAATGATTATCTCTGTTCCTTAAACAGGAACACTTGCCTTCACAGGAGCCTGCAATGCTCTCAGTTGTATTTTTTCCGATGTGTAATTTCTGGAGCAAACTTTACACTATAGTGTAAATCAGCTGCTGTTATAATTTTACACAAGTTCTACCATCCTCAGTCATTGTATAGGGTAAACTTTTAGAAATGATAAATATAACTGTTAACCTTCATTATTAAGCAGGTATGAGTATACTCTAATACTTACCTATGCCATTTTTCTGCAATGGAACTTTCTGGCTCAATCATTATACTGGACTATGCCCTCTGAAGCTTTCATGTACCTATGCTTGACCCATAACTGTCCATTTTTGACTCCTTAAGTACTGGTTATAGTTTCTCTTTGTTTCAAACCTTTTATGTTCTTGATGCTTGTAGATTCCTTCTGTTACTGCCATGTTTGTTTAAAGGAGTGTTGGTGAAACAAACAGGTATATTGCTACCTCTGGATGCTTCTTTTCAAGATGATGTTCTTCAGAGGATCACTCTGTAAAATGAAATAGTGTTTGCTGAGGCAATTTCTTTGAAGGCTATTACTCAGTGTTATATTCATCTATTACTTAAATTTTTGTGTCTTTCTTCACATATATTTGCGTGTATTTCTCTTCACNAAGGCTATTACTCAGTGTTATATTAATCTATTACTTAAATTTTTGTAATTTAACAAAACAGGAATGTCACTTTCCAGTGCCTTGGGGTTATATAACAGCATTGTTAATTAAAGATGCCGATTTTTTACATTGTAGGCCTTTTCTGGTTGTGTAACATGGCTTTTTGGGTTCTTGTATCTGTCTCATATGTCACAATTAGCTTCTGTAGCAGTACAGCATTGCATAAGCTACTGCCTCTCCAGAAGCTTTCACTTGCACTTCTCAAACATTAGACTCTGTGTTGACCATTCCTTGAAACATAACCCTACAGACACTATTAGGGTACAAAACTACTTGGTAGTGCTTTGTACATACTCTCTGACAGATTTCTAATAATGGCATGAAACTACGTCTCTGTGAATTTCCACATAGGAAAATAGAAATGTTCAAAAATTAATGCCTTGCACCATGAAGCAACTGCAAATGTTGATTTTGGCAGACAGATAAGTAAGTGGTTATTTTGTTTGCTCTGAGTTGTAGCATAGATAAACTGCAATATCCCCTTATTTTTTTTTTTTAAACTTAGTCTTTGTTTGCTTATAGATGCTGGACTAGAAGTGAAAGTAAAAGATCCTCCAAAAGGAATGATACCTCCTGGAACCCAACTTATTAAACCAAAAGCAGAACCTCAGCCAAACAAGGTTTGGAGAACTGAAAAAAGCCCCAAAACAGATAGTTATGTTTGGGTGGGATTTTATTATTGTTTAATATATATTTTAATCATATAGTGGTGCTGCAGGCTTCAGGATATTTGCAGATCACTTTAATGTGCTGAATGGAATGAAATTAATGCACTGGATAAAATGAAACAAATTAATTTCATTTTCATTCTCTATGTGAGTTCATAAAACTGTTAAAAGGTCTGCAGAAACTGCCTTTACCTTGGCTTGTCACACAAACATTGCATAGCTATTATTAAAGCCACGGACAAAATTTTGCTCTACTATTAGTTCTTCTTCTTTGTATATTGTACTCTGAAATTAATTGTGCACAAAATTTTACAAAGATTTTGTTTGTTTTGTCGTAAACATCTTAGAATGGCATGATTATGTTTTTTAAAGGTATCCTTTCTGTAGCTTTTGACATCCCCATTTCACCTTATCATTCCACCCTGAAGGACTAAAGTAGACACAATAAAGCAAGTGAGCTGAAATGGGCAGCACTGGTATAAGGAAAATGCCCAGATGAGGGAACTACCTTGCACTTCCATGTAGATGCAAAAGAAGGGATATTAAATGAGATGCTAATTTTTTTGTGTGGAATAAACCTGTATTAAAAGATGTGGAGTTCTGAAATACCACAAGGCTGTCTTTCCCCGTTTTACTGAAATTGGGAAGGTAGTTAAAAAATGCGTGGTTACAAAAAGGATCGGGTTTTTGACAACTTCATACCCATGCAATGCATACTGATTTATTTTTTTCTAGATTTCAGGATAATCCAGAGACAGTAACTTTTTTGTATAGTTCCCCAGTCTTTGAAATGCATCCAGCATCTGCTTCTACCAGTAACAAGATTCTTTTTCTCTGCAGCCATGCCTCAAAATAAAAATAATAAATGTACTTTTAGTTTCAATGCAGCATTTTATCCCCCACTGGGTCTCTTTTATTTTCTTCCCAAGAAGCTTTTTAGACTTTCTCCCTTCTCTTGGAAGGAAGACTTCCTGGTTAGTTCATGATCTTAATTAGAACTCCCAATTCCTACTGAGGGGGATTTATCTCGTGCAAGTTAATGATACCTCCACCCAAGCTGATCATCATATGTGTTGTTTTGCTGTCCCCAAGTTGAGAGAATCTGGTTTGATATGAGATAAATTGCTGAATGGAAGTTCTGTTTTTATTTTCAATTATTACAGTGGAAATTGGGGTGACTTGTTCATACATAATAACTCTGTATTGTCAAGGAACAGTCTTTGACAGTTAAAAGTATTTAACGAAAGTCAGCCCTCTGGTGTTCTGAGATGTTAAGTTCTGTTTAATCCTCTCCCTGTGTTGTTCTACTTGCATGTCTCATTTCTTGTTCTAAGTTGTAGTCTCTTTGTCCCGTATATAGTGTCTGTAGAGCCTGCTGAAAAATTAAACTAGACCTTTCCTAGTAAATCATTTAATCAGTCATCTTTCTCCTGTGTCGTAATAAATCACATAACAAATCGGGATAATTCTTTGTGTATCGACAGCAGTATTGCGAGTAATATAGGAAGGTAATAATTGTACTCTGCTCCGTGTTTCTGAAATTAGGAATGCAGGTTAGACATGTATCAGTCAGAGACAATCCAATATACCGAATCATGTTTTGCTGAGAAAAAGGGCTTGATTTAGCTGTAAATGCTTCTTCATAATCATCTTTGCAGCCTTGAATTTCAGATAGTTACAACCAAAGGACACTAACAGTGCATTCTCAGTGGTGATCTGTTTTCAACTAGAAACACCAACGTATTTTCATTGAGGCCCTGGAACATTCCAGTTTTGTAGCCAAACCTTACTTGAATTGCAAGTTGAAAGTGGGTACTGTGTTAGGATTTTATGTGTATCCTTCATTCTCTGTTATTTGAAGTCAGATGAAAAATCTGAAGGAGACTATGATAGTGATCTGTATTTAACCTGGGGTGTATGACCCATAAGAATTGCTGCCTACTTATTAGCTGCAAAGCTTAAATTAACTAACTTGCAGGAAACTTCATTCCACATCCTATTGAGGAAAACATGATTTTTCAAGCTATGTAATGTAATTCAGGGTGGTTGGAACCAACTAGAAGAAAATGGTCCTAATTTAGCTGAATGTGAAGGTGCAAGACTGCTACCAGAATGATTGGTCATTAACATATTTTGATGGTTTCTACTTGTACTGACACAACAAGTAGCTCGCATTAGTTGCAAAACCAAAAAACAACCACCAAACCCAAAAGCTCTGGGCTGGGGGTGGTTTTTTTCATCCCTTCGTAGAAGGTCAACCTCCTTGTTACGGTTGCTTTATCCTGTACAACACTCCTTTCTGTTGTGTGAGGTGTACCTCTCTGCAGATTTGTCAGATAAGAAGGCACAGCAACACAGCTCTTAAAAACTGCTGTGCACTGTAGGGGTGATGTACATCCCAATTGCTAAGCCCTTCTGCCTTAGTCACTCCTTTAGTTGGAATCCAGTTTATATATGTTCCATGGAAGAACTGGCTATGGAGGTGTTACAGGACAGAGTTACAAAGCCTTTGTGCTATACAGAAATATTCCAAGCAAAGAGGTCCTGTATCTGAAAGAAGACGCAGACAGTAAAGATTTTCATCATGGTCAGAAATGAGCATAAGAGAGCTCTTAATCTGTTTTTTATTGTATTGTCTGTCAGTGGATCTGATCCTTAAGCAGTTTCTAGTTACAGATTGAAGTTTTTTATTAACTAGTTAGGTTAGGTGGTGTTGCAAGAGGGAAAAAGGCTCTTTCCAGACCTGTGCATACTCAAAATCTTGAATGGGAGCTTTTCCTGTAAATTAAAGTTTTTAATCCAAGTTCTAGCAAACGGCCATAATGGTTTTTCGAAGTAACATGATATGAGGACCCCTAATTTGCAAGGCTTTGTTTTTGGCTTGTCTGTGTTTAGAAGGCTCTCAGCAGTGGTTCAGCTTTGTACTTGTACAAGGACCTTGAAAGTCTTAATTTTGTCTGTTGCGAGAATGTAAATATTATTAGTAAGTGGACTGCTAATAAGCACATTTTGAAGTAATTTATGTGTGAAATCCTTTACATGCTTCTTGTTTTGGGGTTTTATTGGTTTTGTATTTTGTTTTATAGATAAGCCTCAGAGTAAATACTGTTTCTTAAATAATATCTTTAGGGAAAAATGATTCATGCACTTAGGTGATGCACTTTCACTATGTATAACTGAGTTTATTCCTTACATATCGTTCTGTCCTTTATGTTATGTTTTAGATTAAATCCATACTTCCATTGATACTTTCATCACTTTTACCTGTGGAGTTTGAAAATAACCTTCCAAGAAAATGGTTTTATACCATACGCACAGAGTATGTGCATCTCTGGTTTTAAGAGACTAATAGGATGGGTTACATTTCTCTGTGGGACAGGTGCTTGATAATGTTTGAGTGGTAAGAAAAAGTGATAGTGAACAACAAGTGGGAGATCTTGGGGTTCTGTAGTAAGTCCAGTGAATAGCAAGAAGCCTCTGCTCTAATCTTCCTGTGGAAAAAAGAAAATATTGAAATAGCTATTTGAGAGATAAAGAAGTAGAAAGATGATTGTATTTTAAAATGGCTAGTTAAACTCTTTAGTTAAGGAAAATATCCAAATTTTGGTCAAAAAGCTGACTAAAGAGAATACTACTGTAGCGCAGCTGAGAAATCGTTATCCCAGGCTGATCAGTTAGGAGAAGTAATAAATTTGCAAATGTAAATCTGGTGAAATTTTCAACAGTGAATAAAACGTGTGTGTTAAAAAAATCAGAAGCTTGTACTGATTATTGTCGAGTATAACAGAAATATTTCCAAGTCAATGCATGCTTACATTACAGTTTTTTGGAACATTATAATTTTATTGATTTATAGTAAAAAACTGAAGTTATACACAGCAGCCGTGGGAAACTAGCAACAAACTGTAACTCTTAAGACTGCTGTCTTGTCACTGGCGTTTCAGAATCTGTTAAACCTATTTCTTTTTACTCTGAGAGCTCTGTTCCAATTTTTTTTTTCTTCCTTACTGTCTTTCTTTGCTTCTCTTAGGTTCGCAAATTTGTGGCCAAGGACAGTGCAGGGCTTCGTATCCGTAGCCACCCTTCCCTTCAGAGTGAGCAGATAGGCATAGTGAAAGTCAATGGATCCATCACTTTCATTGACGAGGTAATCAATAAGACATTTCTATTGAAAATTGGGCTAAGATGTAAAGGTAACTCATGCAAATAATGGGGTTTTTTCCATGTTTAGATGTTGACATGTACAGCTTAGACCATAAATTGCAAAAATCTAAATTTACTAATTTAGTTTTTCAAGCTGTCATTTCTTTTTAATTAACTTACTTCAAAACCTCTGTAACAAATATTTGAGACTGATACAAGGAAAGAAAATTCCTGGAGTTCATCTTACAATACTACCTCTTTAAGATTTAGCTTTTCATTGCTTACTATTTCAACTCTGCACAAAAATTCAGATGTAGATGTTCTATTCATTACGTCTTTCACTTACAGATCTGAAAGATCACTTCTAGTGTGTTAGACTACTCTGCATGTATTTTTCTTACAATATAATGTCATATACAAGGAATATTTTTGCAATTTACTGAATCATACTAGCAGAAAAAGGAAAAATGGGAAGTGGGGAATTTATGAAGCTTACGAAGGCTTGGCTTTCTTTCCTGTTTTATTTCAAAGCAATTCTTATTACTGCATGATCCGATGTAAGTTTATTCTCACATCTCGGCTTGTAAAAAGATATGCCTCCCATTGCTTTGGAATTCTGATTTTGTCTCTTTACCTCTACTTACGTTGTATCAGCATTGTAAGGATCATTGCTTCTTTGCTGCTGTTGTCTGCCTGAATTCTGTTAATCTTTGCTGGCTACAGAACAGTTACAGGAGGGCGTGGCTCGTTCTTGTTGCTTGTTTCCCATAGATCCACAATGATGATGGTGTTTGGCTGAGGCTGAACGATGAAACAATAAAGAAGTATGTTCCTAACATGAATGGTTACACTGAAGCCTGGTGTCTGTCTTTTAACCAACATCTTGGCAAGAGCCTTCTGGTACCTGTTGACGTAAGTAAAAGGTGCCTTTGAAAAATATCTAAAAGTACACTCTATCCTCATTACAAGACTTTCTTTAATTAAGGCTGCAAAAAGTCCTGAGGTAAATGATACTTTAATTATCAAATACAACGTTATACATGTTTGCATTTTGGAGGGCTGTTGTGTAATGAGGGTGGAGTGTAGAAAGGTATGAGGCTTTTTATGCTGAAGCCTCTTCTCCTAGAAGAGCAACAGAAGTGCAGGGGCTGCTATAACAAAAGCAGAATAGTGTTAGATTTTGGTCTGCACCAGGTGTTTCGTATGCTAGATGGCACTGTCTGTGAAGTGGCCCACTGGTGCTGTGATTTCAGAAGAGGCTTGCAGCTGACAGTGAATCAATGAAATTGATGCTTTTAAAAAAAAAAAACAACCAACCAAATAAGCAAAAAGTTCTTTAGGCTCTGGGTTTTGTGGATGTTTTTTGTGAGTTTTACACCTGAATCCTTAAATTATCCCTTCATTAGCTAATATAAGAATCCCAGAGCTTCACGACAAATACTGAATCTATAGTAAGCGTAAAACATAATTTATTTGAGTAACTTTAATGGTGATCATCATCACTACAGTTTAAAGGTTACACCTTTTCTGGAAACCAGATAAACTTTTTTGAAAAATGTAAAAGACAGAAAAGAAAAACTGTATTTGCCAATCCAGTGTTTCTCAAAGGATTCATGAAAGTGCAGGCCTTTCTGGCTTATCTGTTTTCATGCATTCCGCGAAGTGGGCAGTACTTTGTTTTCTTCTGGGCAATATGTGAGAATCAGATCTAATTGCAAGTACTGCTGTTTAGATTTGATTTGTCATCTTATATGAGTGAGCTGCTGCTGCAGCTGAAGATAGTTGAGAAATATTTCATTAAATTAAACATCTGCAACCAGCAATACCGTGCTGTTCATGTTCTTTGGTTATAGAAGAAATGAGGTATTCCCAGTTACAGTGAAATTGGGCTATTGGCTAGTAGCTAAATCTGTAAATTCATAATTCCCTACGGCTATTCTGACAAACGCTGTTATATGATGTGAATACGTCTTCTTGTTTACAAATAATTTGTTGATATATTTGTAGATTTCTTTCAGTAGAATCCTTGTTTGGGAAATTATTTTAGTTTTCCACTTGGAAAGCAAATTATTTCTGTACTCAGAAATCAGTCACTCAAATATGCCTATCATAGTGTTTTTCTAGTCTGTTGTAGAATATATGAAAACATGGAAAAAATTATACTTTGTTTAAAATCTTGCCTGTATTTTTTGCCTTGGAAATTGGTAGCCATTAGAAAATTGCTGTATTATACTTCCATAAAATATTAATATTTCTGTGGAGTAGTTGAATTTTACCAGTTCACCTATGATAAAAGTGAATTCATCTTGACTCATTAACTTCAGTAAATATTGTATGTCTAGGTGGGTATTGTAATCTGCTCGATTTTTCTTAGTTGTATGGTTTTTTGGTGGGTTTTTCTGGTTTTTTTTGGTATTTTTTTTAAGTTTAGCTATCTTCAATTCCTTTTTAATTGTTGAAGGGAATATTTTTGAGCCCAGCAGTTTTCTGTGGTTAGCAAGAACTTTACTGGTTGGCATATTTCATACAGCTCTGGTATACATGTAGTTCTAGGGAAGAGCATCCACTGTGCTCCTTGAGAGAAGCCTGAAAAGAGCTGTCTGCCATGAATAACTGAACATTCAGTGTTGATAATATAATTTTGAGAATTCAAATTTCATTTGAATGAGAAGGTCAGATACAATCAAATGTGAAAAACAATGTTCGGTTTTCAAATGTGTCATTCTCTGTGTCTGTAAAGTTCAGATAAAAGATTCTGTCGGTTTTTTGGGGTTTTTTTAAATGCTCTTTTGAATTAGTTTTGTTAACATTTAAGACTATTAGGAGCTGTTAGATATGCTTAATTTTCTTCTTGGTAGCCAATCACATCTTGATTGACACAAGTTAAAAGTCACATGCTTTCTTAGCTTCTGCTCTGTAAGTGGCAGCCACTATCGTAAAAGGCTCACAAAAGCAACTGTTGTAACAATGAACAATGCAGGCATGTGCAAGAGATGTGTTTTGAGCTACTTTCAGGAAGGATTCCTTGCACAGCTCTCGTTTTCAGATTTTTAAGAGGACTTAGCATGTCCTGAAGCTATTTGGGTTTATTATGGCAATATATAAGCAATAAGATTTGTTGGTTTACTTCATAGTAATAAGAGGGAAAAGGAAAAAAAATAGTTCTCTAACATTTTATTTCTTTAAGGTGACAAAACAAGGTTCAGAGGCCGACTTTTGAATGCCTTAAGTCTTTACAGCATGCTAGTCTAGCATATACTGCTTTCTTCACACAGATACTGCTTTCTTGGTAGAAAATTTAAAAGTCTTTTTTGTGGTGATTTTTAAGTTGAAAACATTTCAAATAAGACATATTTTTTCTCTCTGAATTGTAAAAACCAAAACAAAACTGGTTTTAAGTTGTCGAATTTGATCCGTCCTCTAGAGATGGATGAGTTATGTGGAAAAGGATGTTCAATTAATAACTGCTAAAGTTTTGTTAGATTAAGTTGTGATATAATTCATACCTGCTCAATCCTGTTGATTTGGGTAGCTGAATGACATGATGAGGAGAATGCAGTAAAAAAAATTGTTAATGTGCAAGATTTTTTGGAGCCAAGCTGTTCAACCAGTTTTGGCTTAAAAGGAAGAGCGGAGAAAATCTCTTGTGTGACTGAAAATGGAAAGGGAAAATCAAATGCCTGAGTTAGGCCATGTGTTCCCTGTTGAAATAGATGTCACCTTACTTCTACTAGACTCCATTTTTATTCAGCTCTTGTGGAGTGTGCAGACTTGTCGTCGCCAATTCCATTGCTTTGTCATGTTTAAATATACAGGCTTTTTATAATCAATCCCTTAAGTAAGTAAAATTTCTCAGTACATTTTGGAAAATATGTAAAAGGTGCATTTTTTTTTAAAAAAGTTTTAGTTATTCTGTTTCTTCACTGTATTATGGAACAGTGAACAAATGAAAAAAGTAGAGGTTCTCACCAGTGTTAATTGTGACCTCTTCATCTTGATGTATATATTGTATCTGTATTTTATGTGTATTTATTAGCATTAGCTACGTATTTTATGCTAAAGCAAACACTGGGTACTGTGGATCTCGTAAATGCACTTTCTGTATTTTTATCAAAGCTATTATATTTAAAAGTAAATAGGTGCTCATAGGATGGCACCATGGTGGTTACCAGTGTTTTATTTATTTGAGCTGTGGTCATTCGCCTTCTTAGAAAGTCTTCAGCTCTTCTTCTGTTGCTCTTCTCCTTTCACAAGGAACTGTTTTGTAGCCCCTCATCTGAAATTGTGCATCCAATCCATTGTAGGTAATTATGAGATTGTGAATTTAATAGATTGTGATTTTGGATAAGCCGTTTCCTTCTCTAGCAGTTATTTTTCCTTCTGGCTTAGGGCATTTAGGTGTCTGTTTTTGAAAAAAATACTTGTAAAGTTCCTTATGCAGACAGTTTTTATTCGTGCTTACACACGGTACCTAGTAGAAAGGTACATATGATACAAAACAGTGCACACTAGGAAGAAACAGAAATTTATCTTGGTCAGGCTCTGGAACTTGTCTTTTAAAAAATCACATTCTAAGGACTCTCTTGTTACTTCATTTTGTATGTAAAACTTTGTAAGAAGGAATATTGTACCCTGATGCCCAGCTACAGCACTACACTCTCCAGCCACCAAAGGCGGTCAAGGATTGAGAAACTGCAAGTTTTTCAAACCAGTATTGCAATGGAAGAAAGAATCATAATTAGTGTGTAGGCTCCAGTGTTTGATCACAGAACCTCAGAAAGCTGAATGTTCTGTGGAAACACTGAAGGACATGGACAAAAGATTTCTACCATTGTTTTTAAGCATGATGGAGAGCAATTGGAGAGTAAAACCATGTTGGATAAAATGTCAAGATAGTTGTTTAAGATAGGCCTTAGTTTTGAAAAATAGTAACTGAGATTTTAAATACTTCCTAATGGTCTGATGATTTTTTTTTTGTGACAAAACAATTTTTTTTTTTTTTTAAATCTCTTGAAACTTAAAATTTGTTGGGAAAAGTAAGAATTTCTAAAATTAGTTTTAGGTCTTAGAAGTCTTGAAGGAAAGCATTAACTACATCTGCAGATGGTAGCATAAGAACTAAATACAGAGCTTCTATCTAGTAGTTTCTTCAGAATGAAAACTAAACTCTCAAATAGATGCCTGATCTATTCATTTAAACTGGTGTACAGTGTTATAATAGCCCAGAAGTTCTCAAGCTCCCAGAGCAAAGGAGAGCTTCTGGTTTGATCTTCTTGGTGTTTCTAAGCCATCATGGTCCCACTTCACTGCTCTTGGTTTCTCCTGTGTGTTTTACACATAGAGCTCTATGATGTAGAAAAATAGATCTTTGAAATGGTACCTAAATATTTTAGGTGTGGATAGTCCATGTTTCTCAGTGGAAGTCCATCAGAAAAAAAGGAGACATGCTGCAAAGTAATATAGTGAGACAGTTTAAGTAAGTTGGATGACTATGAAGTACACTGATTAGTCAAGTGTAGACTTCTTCATAGTTTCCATAGTTTCCATAGTTTTATGCCAAATTGATGAGCCTTTACTTTGCTAATCTTCCTATCTAACCCTCCCCACCTTCCCCAGTGCCCCAGAGCATATATCACTAGTGCATTGCTACCTCCTTCAATTCTGGGTAAAGGTTCTCAATTCTAAAGAAATGCTGGTGTTTTGACAATTTCCTTCTCTTTGTCAAAATGGCATGTAATTTGTGTTACTGAAACTTGATGTTTGAAAGCAGTACGTGTAGATTATTTGCTTCTATCATGCGATAAAAGCTTGGATTTACTTACTTTTAACATGTTAGTGCCTTTTCAAGGAATACAGGTGAGGCATGCCAAGGGTGTTTTGTATTTGTTTCTTCCTGAAAAGATTTACTGCCTTAGCTACTGTTAAATTTTCATGTGGCTGCTGAGCAGGGATTTCACTTGGTTCCTGTATCAGGATGGGATAGGGAATTAGATTTTGATCCTTCTGCTCATGTAGATGAAATGGGTGCTTCGTCAAAGGGATTCCATCATAAATGCAATAATTAGTATTGCTCTATACATAATATTCTTTCATTTGACAGGAACAGTGAAAATTTCTTTGAAATGAGTAGAAACTAGCTTATGGAGAAAAGATGGCTTCTTTTTCACATTTTCTAGTGATTAAAAAATGCTGTCCTCACTGTTTAGTGGGAGGAAAAGTTGAACGGAACAGCAGTGCTTATTTCTGTAGTGTGGGCAATTGGTTATAAAATTAGTGGTGTCTCTCTGGCAGCTATATTTGTTTTATGATTATTCATAACGAACTAGTAAATGCATTGTATGTTTTACAAAATTAATGAAATCTTAGCAATTGTTCTCCATATAGCACTGAAATTTTTGGCTCTGGTAAAAAGTATGATTTTGATGTGCAAACTGGTAAAATCATTCTGTGGTGAACTGCTTTCAGCAACTGCTTTTAGCCCCTCTGCATCTCCTCGATTCTGACTGGGTGACTAAAATTCCATGTGCACTTGTCCTGCACTGGTTGAAATCATCTTTCAGAACAGGAGACTGTCTTGCTAGAAAACTGGTTTGTGATGGGACCAGCTACTGTTTCTTTGTAACAGAAATATGAGATTTCTCTGCATGAAGTCTCAAGCTTTGTAAGAGATGTCTGGCTCTTAATTTCAGTAAATGGCATGACACACTACATCCATTTTGAGCTTTTGACATACTAAACTGTTTCCGTGTAATGGATGATTTGCCATGGTGAGCAATGGACTCAGGTGACTTGATTAGGAAAACAAAACTTTCCCCTTTTGCAAAACATTCTACCAGTAAATTTACTTGAGGAGAAAGTTTGCATTATAGTACCTTGAGCTTCTTCCTCCAATATTTCTTTGTTCCCATTTCTTTGTTGATATATGTCTTTTTTTTTCAAACTTTGTTGCTCAGAATGTCTTTAATGCTAGCCAAGGAGTAAGGGATTTGGACTTTTTTTCATGGACTTCCAAAGCTTTACCCCTTAAGGTGAGTTAAATTACAGGAACCGTCACATTGTATCTCATATTTTCAGAATGCACCTTATGATTCAACTTAATGCTAAATATTCTTTGAAGTCTGTTTTACTGTGCATTATTTTTATAGGAAATGGCAGATTTGCCTTCAGTGCTGTGTCTGTGTCTCTTTCTAAAATGAGAAAAAATACCAGGGCAGATTAATAAATTTTTATTAATTCATGAGTAGCACTCTCCTTTTTTAACAAACCAAATCAGAAGTTCAGAGGGGTGACCTAGTAAACATAACAAATCCTTTCATTCTCCCTTAGTGCAGAATTTACTGGTAAAATTTTATTCTGTTATTGGAGGCTCCACATGAAGTTGCAGCATCTAATAAGATGATATTTGTATGAGTAAAGCCACAGATATTTAATAAATACTGTGCCTGTTCTTTATGTTTTTTTAAATTATGTAGTTCTAGGAACAAGTTATGTTATGTACAGTTAAGCTGTTTAGATTGACTGCAGAAGTGTTTATCTAAATATCAGTTCTGTAATGTTTTGCAATGGATGGTTTTTTGTATTAGCTTTGTAATGAAGTTGATAATGTTGTACATTTTGGTTCACAGATTTTAAAACTCATTTGTCTACTGATTCTTCTTCCCCAGAATAGCAGACTTTGTTATATTAAGATTTAAACTACGTTTAAATTGTCTTTTTTTTTTCCTCAAACCAGTTTACCTCAGTTTGCATTAACTTGCTTTGTAAGTTATATATTTACATAATAGAATCATTTTTGTATAAAGGAGTCTTGAAAAAACTGCTCTATTAGTCTGGACATAGTGCACAGACTTCCATACCAAAAAAAGCTGAAAACATGATAATTAAAGAGATCAGAGGAAATTGCATTCGTTTAAAAGGAGATAACATAAGCAGAAGTTTGGTTTAAATCTGACAAAAGGAAGTATTCTTTTTCACAGCAGGAAGTGAATTCCTGGAAGGTGTTTTTATGGGAGATTATCAAGGCAGAAAGTATCAGCATATTCAGAAGAAATTAAATTTAGAGAAATCAGATTAATAAATAAACACTGAAGAAAATAGGGTATACCCTAATAATATAATAAAAAGGTTTTAAATGCTGTTGGTATATAAGGGACAGGCCACTAATAAACATTTTTATGCTGCTTCTAAAGAGCATCTCCTGGTGCTGAACACAGTAGACTGAATGAGGTGAACCACTGGCTTCATCCAGTAGGACATTATGTAGTTTGTAACTTTCAGATATTCCTTAAAAGCACCTATGACTTTCAGTATAATTGAACTTCCTTCTGCTTCTCACTTGCATTCTTCTGAAATAAATGCACGTCTCTTACTCCCATCCCTCATACTCTTTTCGTACAAAAACCTTTTATTTAAACTGTGGCTGCCTGAAAAATCTATGCTAATTTTTCTCCTCTTTTAGTAACTCCCACTTTTCTTGGTAAGAAAGTCAAAGTTTTTTCTTCAAGTTTGGATATATATTTCATTGGCAAATAGTATGCGGTGAAATAAATTTGCAGGCCGTTTTTACTGTCATTGTGGAAACAATAAATACACAGTAATACTTACATGTGCATTTAAAAGTCTGTGGTATTGCTGTTCTTCTTGGTCATAATTTTGCCCTAACTCTAAATTACCAATATATTTTAAATGTGAAATCAAAAAAAGGAGCATGTCATATGGCAAGAGATAATATTCAAATTCCCTTTACGTAGCCCCAGACTTTAACAAAATTTCACAAATAGAGTGGGAGGAATGGATATGTATGCTGAGAAATGTCTGCAAGGATGAAGGTTTAGTGAAAGCAGTTAGAATAAATAATTCGTATCTAATGTTAGATATAAGCTATTATTTTTATATAAATGGTTACATTTATACCACTTTTGCTTTAAGAGTAATGTCAGGAGTAATTTAGTAATGTGCAATTTAGTAGCATTTAGTTGTTTAGCACTGCACACTAAAGTTAGTAATGTAACTAGGGTCTCTTTTAGCTTTGAAATTTGTCTTCTGTAGTCTTGAAGTATTTCTTATCTCAGTATTTTAAAAGCGGTATTAATAGGTTGTATTCTGTTCTGTTTTGCCTTTTTTTTTTTTTTTTTAATTTCTCAGGAATCTAGGTCTAATGCTGATGATTTTTTCAAAGACCTAAATTCACACTGCCCACAGGAAGCAGTGATGCAAGAACAAGACATGCCATTCCTTCGAGGTGGACCTGGAGTGTACAAGGTAGTGAAGACTGGCCCATCAGGTCACAACATCAGAAGCTGCCCTAACCTTAGAGGTATCCCAATTGGAATGTTAGTTCTGGGAAACAAAGTCAAGGCAGTGGGCGAGGTATGGATCCTTGTAGCTTCAGTTCATGTCTTCATAGATACCAGTATATAACAGTAGTAAACGCAGCAAAAGAATCTGCCTCTACAGGTTTGCTTTTCCCCTCCTCATGATAAATACTGACCTTTGAACTTGGTTTATATTATAAATACTAATGCAGTCATGTCTTTTGCCTTTTTGCATTGATTGGAATAATGTTAAAATTGCAGTGCAGTTACATGTGCTTGCTTATGTATTTCTGTTTCAGTATTCCTTACAAAGCTGTGTTTCTTGATCTACTTTTTTGTCATATTCTTGGAAAGAATTCTGTTTCTTTAACAAAGTGTTTTCCTAGGACCTAACCATTTAACGAATTCCTGTGTTTCTCTGTACTGATTGTATTAATTTGTTTAGCTGCTGAACTATTGCTGTTGTTCTGGGTTGTCCAGTTGTGGTGTTTTATGGTTAAGAAGGGCTTAAGGATGAAGTGTGTCATGCTATTTCCTAAATATAATATCAGTAACAAAAACAATACTCATAAAAACCTTTCACGTATATCTTGGTATTATAAGTCTACTGTTGCCACCAACCGTTAGAAGGTATATCTTGGTGACTGTTCCCCTCAAGTTTTTATTTAGGCTTTTGTGAAGTTTCTAAAGTTGTGGTGTTGGTGTTTTGCTTCTTCTGAACATAAATGGGTCTAAAATTTTTGGAATTACTCCTGAATGTAAATGTGCCATAAATAGGTTTGGTACTTCAGTCTTCCTCAGCCTGTGGCCTTAATTTAAGAAACTTTTTATTTTACCGTTTACTTTGTAATAGAAAGATTGAAATTTAATGTGTCTTCCAGATACTATAAGTAGTTACTGAATCATGCTACTGAATTATTTGAGAAATCAATAAATTTTGCTTTCTTATGTGTGTGCATCAGGTGACTAATTCAGAAGGTACATGGGTGCAAATGGATAAGAACAGCATGGTAGAGTTCTGTGAAAGTGATGAAGGCGAGGCATGGTCATTAGCTAGAGACAGAGGTGGAAACCAGTACCTCCGACATGAAGATGGCAAGTGGTTGTTTTGTTTTATATTTTTTAATTAACTTAGAAAAAAATAAGCAATTTAAACAGGAGAAATAAAGAAGGATCTGAGTTTTGAACAGGTATAACATTAGCTTATGCATTTTCATTTGAATTATGTAGCATAGTCAGACTTGAAGGTAATTTATAAACGTTGTTTAAATAATTTTTAAAAGAATGGCTAAAGTATTTCCGTATGACTTCTTCTGTACCAGTAATGGTTATGGACAATAATTTTAACCATCTTTTTTCTTTTAGCTGTGGGGTTAATTTTTATGCAGCTGTTTTCCAAAAGGTGTCTTCATGAAAAGCTTTGACCTCAGCAGTCGTATTCTGCTTGTGTTTTTAGGTCACACTTAATTGTCAGTCTCCTATTTGTTCATTTTAAAAGTCTCTTTACCATTTTTCTGGTTTTGACATTTGGTGCTGAAATTCATTTCGTACATAGATACTCTAACAATAATTATCATATTACTGTGTTAGAACAAAGTAATTCCTTGCTACTACATAAGTATTTTCTGTAGACTGTTGCGGCTTGACTTCCAGGTATAAAGCCTTCTGCAAAGAAGGGAAATAACAAAGGGTTTTTCATAAAATGTGCAAGTGTTTACATAATAGTTCGAACACTTCTTTAGAAGTAATAGCTTTTCTATTTTTAGTTGTGTCTGAATGTCAAGTTCTGAAGTGCTTGAGGAGCCCAAGTAGATTCTAGAAACTAAATAATTATGAATTGGAACAGTACCTTATTGTTGAAAGCATATGTATTCAATAATAGGGTTGATAAATTCATTATTTCCTGTTTTTACACAGGGTTGTTTGCTTTTCCAGTAGAATATAATTTCTCTGAAATTAATAAATTAAGCAGTGTGCAAAAATTTCCATTCCAGAATGCTTATTTTGAGAAATACATTTAAGTAACTTGACAGTATTTTGCATTTTTAAGTAGTGTTTTCATCTTCAGTAATTGATCTATCATTTCATATTGTCTTCAATTTCTCAAAGTATATGTGTGCTCTAAGAAAGAAGTAACAAATCAGGAAGAATTTAAACAGATTCTTGATGCTTATGCCCTGTTACTGAAGGGCGTCTTCGTATCTATCATTGCTCTCACAGAAAAACAGAAATGCGAGCTCCAGGCTTTGAGGACAGAACTCCGTAGTAGGATTTTTGCAATACAGTTCATAGGAATACCATCTTAGAAACTTTCTGATACTAATCCCGTGCCTCGATATACCTCATTTTAGTCTTTTCTAGATGAGTCTCATTTTGTAGGTAGGGTGAAGATGGATGTCTCTTGTGAATCTAGCTAAAGCAGCTTAAGCTGTTATCAGTGCAATTAGTGAGATTTTTCCACCTGTTCTGTTCCTTGTCCACCTCAGTGCCATGTAAAACTTAATGGGCTTAAGCCATATCTGAAGGTTGTTTTAAACTGGTTGGTTTTCCTTGCCGTGAAATTATTTAGAAATAATTTCTCATCAATTTCCATGCTTTTTCTAGGGGGAAATAATAAGGATATGGAGGAGCTCCAGCTAGATTTGCAAACGTCTGTTTTTTTTATCCATGGATAGCACGATCTTTCACATTACATTCGTATTTTCATTATTTAATAAAATCATAACTAAATTCCCATAATGGAGTAGGATTTCTGCCAGAGACAAGGCAAAAGTCATACTGAATAGCTAGGTCTGTAGGCAGGTATCTAGTTAAAATACTACAGCAAGATCTAGAGTAGCCTCTAATTGAGAACATTTTAGATACTTTCTTTTGTGAACTGACTTTAAATTTCCAGCTTTCTCCCTTATAATTTTTTTTTTGCTTGAATATGTGTTATGTGAAATTTGCATTCTGAAATGCAATTTTGTCCTGAAACGTAATTTCTTAAAAATTACTCTTAGAAGACTTGTGATTTTTTTATTTAATCCATGTTAATTTGAATACATTTACAAGAAAAAAAATTTCAAGGTGCCAGCTCAAGCTTTTAAACCTGCATTTAGGATATTTCTTCTGAATGCTTTCTTATATATCATCAGTTGGAATGGTATTTTTTACCACATTAAGTCAGTAATTTCTCTGTAAATTTAGATAGTCAAGTGGATTCTGTCTTATTTATTTTAGTTCTGCTGTTGTTTTGAATATTATGAAATACTCCAAGTTGGTTGGTGTTGGAGGTTGCTTTAGTGTCATATAGAAAGCAAAATTATAGTACTCATTTACAGATACAAATAAATTTGTCAGGAAAAAATGTCTTGTGTCCCATGAACTATTGGGGGTAGCCACAACTAAATGTGTATTGGCTCCGAGTTTGCTGCTCTGAAGACTATCCTTTCTCCACCTTGCTTTGTCAAAGGGATTTTACCAGTTGCTGTCCAAAGAATAAACGCAGCTGAATGGAATGATATTCTGGAAAAAAAACAATTGTCAATAATGGCAAAGCTGGCAACAACTTGGTCGAACAAAAAACAGTCTACATGGTATTAAGTCCTCTGTCTCTATATTTTTAGAGCATGAGCTCTGAAGAACAGATGTGGGGTTGTTTGAAGATAATTTAGTTGAGAGGAACAGTGCTATCAGTGGAAATAAATATCACTCTTTTGCTTTGTGACTCATCTTTCTAATGTAAATCAGTTACTGAGAGGTCTAACTCCAAAGTGATGTGGTTTTTTTACAGAGCAAGTCCTTCTGGATCAAAATGTGCAGACTCCTCCCCCAAGTCCTTTTTCAATACAAGCTTTCAGTAAAGGGACAAGCTGTAGTAATGGACAAGGGTTTGATTATGGCCTTGGAAATAACAAAGGTATGTTCTTATGCTCATATTTTTAAAAATTATGTTTATCTTAACTTTGCTTATATTTTATTACTCATTTTCTGCTTTTTTAGGCACCACTGGTCTTCTCTCAAAGTAGTACAAAGAATTGCAATGTGTTAAAATGGCTTTTTCCTCTGCTTTAGTTTCACTCAGTCTAAGTATTCTGTATAAAAGGGATCATTGAAGATTTACAAGTTAGTTGTGAATTTCTATGGTGGTAGGCACAAAACTTGAAATATTGAAATGAAAAATACGAACTTGTAAAATGAGATTAGAAAACTATTTAATTTAGGAAGCACATGTTTTAAAAAGTCCAGAAACATTTTTCATCTGTCTTGACAATTTAAGTGCCTTTAATGAGTTGACAAGATAAAACATGCCATTTAAAATTTGTTGTGAAATTTAAAAAAAAGTTGTAAAACTTAAGTTACTTTTCAGTCACATGGATACTAGTTGCAACTGCTGGGAAATAAATTAAATCTGGTTAATTTTACTGATATAAAATAATTGTTTCTTTTAATCATGGTTTATTTTGTTGACAAGATCTAGATACATATATAAAAGCCATCAAAATAGACTCAATCTGCATTCTTTCTGTTCATTTCTTGATTAGTTCTAGTGGATTTAATAATACAGAAGGGGCTCTCGTTGAGGCAGATGTTCTTGAGAAATTTTCCTGAACCCTGGAGCTGTCATTGTATTCTTACATGGCTATACTCTATGCCACTACAAATAGGGCCCTAAGGTGTGCTGTGTGATTTTTAACACCAGCATATATTTCTTTGTGATCTCCTAAATAAAATAACTTTAAACTTATTTTAGAGGAGAGAAGAGAAGATTAGGAAAAAAAATATTCCTAAATAGTCTAGTCTGTTAATGTCACAACATGAAATAGTTTTATATCGTTTTACAGTGGTTTACTGTGTAGAGAGTGGTTCATACTTGTCCGTGCATTATTATAGGAAACCTGCTTTTGTGGACAAAGGCTGGATAAGTTGAAGCATTTGCCTTTTGTTTTACAGAGCCTTTTAAACCTTCTTTTCCCAGTTCATCCATACTCATTTTAGAATAATGGTGGAATCACAAAAGCAGAAGTATTTAAGATGTGAGGCAGTATAACAGCTTGTCTCTCAATGTCAGTTGTGTAACAGTGCAAAAATATTATCTGTTCTTTTTTCTGCAGATACATGTTAAGACAACAGTTATTTTCTTCTGTGTTGTCCAAAGATAAAATCTTAGAGATGAATGCACTATGCTAACAGGCATCCTGATTTCTGAAGACTTTGTGATTTTCTTTACTATATCTAGGCAGTTTCAAAGGTGTTTCTTTGGGATAATACAGTTACAGAAAGTTTAAAGGCTGCTCCTGGCATTGAATTCTATACCATTTTGTATGCATTATTTTCTCACTATACCCTCAAGTTGTGATGTTAGGTGTGAGTGAACAACTCATCTACTTTTCTTTATTATGTACACACAGATTTATTCTGTGTACTGTATTTCCTTCTGAATTGGCCAGAAGTGGAGAGTTGTTGGCAAAAAATACTGAAAGAATAATGGTCTTACTTTCCCAAAAAGAGAATTCTTCAGCTATACCATTACTTTATATGCAGTGTTTCTGTATTCTCAGGTCTGAGAAGCTTTGAGATTTGTGAAAAATAAGAAATGGAAGGCACAAGCACAATCTCTTTGGGGAATTTCTGAATGAAACACTTCTTTTGGAGGGGCTTTTTTGTTAAAAGTACTTCTATAGGGATGCCCTAGGACTGATGAGAATTCAGTCCCATCTAAGAGTGTTTCAAAATGACTGATCAAATGTAAAGATCCCCATAATAGGTCTGTGTTTACAGTATTATCTGCAAGACAGAAGACATGACTCCCACGATGAATCTGTTTGATTCTTCTCTCTTCCAGCTTTCTATGTTACAGGAAAGTTTTAATATGCCTCATTCTGCTCTACCGACCTCCATATTTGATTATATGGGGCAGGTGACTTTAAACCTCCTCTTAGATGTTCTTCCCTTTAAAATAATTACTCATTTTAGGAATTAGGCATGTTGCATTTAAGAATAATAGTTTGTCAAACATGTAAATCACAGAATGGCTAGGCTTAGAAGGGACCTTAGAGATCATCTGGGTCCAAACTCCCCTAGACCAGATTGTTAAATCACTTCTAGGTTTTTAAGGTAGGAATGATTCCTGCTGGAGTACAGATTCCAGTAGTTTTTAGGTATGCTACATCCAAAAGAGTGAAATAAAATTGGTTTATTGATTCCTGGAGATGATTGTTTAGAAAGGCACTCCAGCTCTTTTCTGGTATTTTTGTTGTCTTATTTTTTAACTCAAAATACCAAGGTAATAAATTTAACTTAGGAGTTCTTATCAAATTGCTGGGTTTGATACATCTGCTGGTCTCTCTCTAATTCCTTAAAAAGACAGTTGATAAGAATCCAAAAACGTTGGAAATTTTGTGAGTTGTAAATTCTGTGTTAGCTGCTAAATTTTTTTACTAGGTTTTCTACAATGCTGTCAAAAGTACAGGAATTCGCAGAATAAAGTAACATTGTTATGATTTGCCTGGTGATGGTTCAAATCTGAGATTCCCTCAGATTCTTGGTGTCTCCTACCTCGTATTACTAAGTATACTTCAAATTACAACATGGTGTGGCCTTCTTACTGAGGCATCGTGTATTTCTAATGCTCACAGAGAGTTTTTTGAAAATTGGCATTCAGAAATTAAAATTCTTGTTTTTAACATGCTAGTTTTTTGAAGGCCTTCATTTGCCTCATAACAAATGTAGGTAGTTCTTCCGAAAACCAGTTCTAGTTCTTAAGTGGTACTTACGCATTTTTTAAATTACCTTCAATCTGACCTCAAGAAACAGCATGACAGAATACTTTCAAAAATATTTGCAAAAATGAGCAAATATTTACCAAAGCATTGGCACAGAAATACATTTGCCAAAGCCTAATTACATGTTAGCTTTCCCTTCTCATCAGTTTTTCTAATCTTTTTTCTGCATGTACTGTTGCATGTGTGTATTATTGTAAATGCTAGGGATTTCTGTTTTTTTCTTTGGCTGCTCTTCCTTTTTTAGCAAGGCAAATATAAATCTCTATTTTGAAATGTTTAAAATAATTGCAGTAAAATATCCATGGTCCTCAAAAAATAGTAATTTTATTGCCATGCATAAAGTGAGATTTTTATGTTTAGCCACAACCAGAGTTGAATGTGGCTAAATGAGATTTATGAGCTTTCTCTATTATCATCATTTAAACTTTGAGTACCATTTTACTCTGCCTTACTGGAGAATGACAGGTAACAGGTTGTAGTTTTGACTGTTTTGCCCACTACAGGTGACCAACTGAGTGCCATACTGAATTCCATTCAGTCACGGCCCAATCTCCCAGCTCCTTCCATCTTTGATCAAGCTGCAAAACCTCCCTCTTCCCTTGTCCACAGTCCATTTGTGTTCGGACAGCCCCTTTCCTTCCAGCAGCCTCAGCCACAGCTTCAGAGTAAGTTTGTCAGCCTTACCTGCCTCATCGGTCCGTTTCTGCAGCTTTGACATTGCTGTTCTCAGTTGCTTACCAGCTACTAATCATCCCACAGTGCACCTTTCTGATTTTGTTTTTTTTAAGTTTTTCATGATTCAGAAGCATGTGAGGTAATGCTCCCAAAGAAGTATACTTGTTCAGCTTTAATTTTTATATTGACAATATTTTGGTTTTGTGTGTGTTCCTCACTGTAGACAAGTCATGAAAATGCATTTCCAGTATTTTATGCAACTCTGGTTTGTAATTAAGGTAAATATTTCCTATAGTAAAAAAATGTTGATAATTCTTTTAACGTCAAAAATGCCCTGCGGTATTTGGTATTAACTTGTCTTACCTCCTCAACTCCTTTGTCACTGCTCCTAACTTTAGGGATGTAGCTGGACAGTGGGAACAGCTTGGCACTACTCGTAGGAAATGTTTTGTTAGTTTTCTGTTGGGTGCTCATAGGATTGGCATGGACATGAATGTTTGCTCCTTGACTTGAATACTAGCTGACCTGATTACTGATGGAAGGATAGGAAACTGTTTTGGTTTTGATTAATGAAAACAAAAAGCTCAGCATTCGTGATGGATAACTGATACTGCACTAAATTCTCTCTTACATGCAGAACAGTTATTGCATAGGTCACAGGAATACTGTTGAAGTGACAGTGAAATCCTTCATGTGAGAACTAGATTAAAATTTCTAATCTGCTTCTACAAGGACTGTCAGAAATATTCTGGCTGTGATCTTCCATAGTTCTGCTGGACTTACATTGACTTCCTGAAAGCAGAATATTCCAAAGCTGAGAATTTGTCAAACATTTATTCTTTCCCATCACTTTTAGGTTTTTCTCTTGTTCCAAGAGGTAAAGTCAGTTATTCAGCTTTGCATCACCAATAACTGTAATTGTCTTATTTCACATTTCAGATGATTTGTTCTTTAACATTTAGACCTATATTGTATGAAGACAAAACCAGCATTTTTGACTGCCCAACAAGATCTTGCTCAATAGATTTCTCCATCCAAGAGATGTAGATAAACTGTATTTAGTAAACTACAGCCATGTTTTGTGTTTTAATAAGGATCTAATTCAAGCGAGAGCCTTTTTTTGTCAGGTAGTGGGGGAGAACTGGTGGTCTACCAAATGAAAAAATGATGGAACTAGAAAAATTTTTCAAATTTATATCTGATGTGGGATCTTGGTTTAGTATAAGGTCTCTACCAGTTTAGTTATTTGCCCTTTCAGAAGGGCAAAAATTGTTGACCTGAACTGGTGTACTGGTGCACTGACTGATTTGATACAAGGATATATTTTTTAAAAAGTTTATTATCCAGTGTCAGGTTTGATGCAGATAATGTAAATTATTCACAAAGGAGAGAAATACTAACATTTTTGTTTTCTTAAAATTTAAGAATTCTATGGGAGAAAATTTCCTGTTTAAACTTCCTTAGACTATTGCAAACTTGTTAATCCTCCATTTGCAAGTTTATCTAAATTCAGCATATTGTCAGGGAGGCCTGCAAGACTATATCCATATGCTTGTTCATTTAGTAGTCTGATGCAGTTACAATAGAACTGTAACAGGAACTCATTTTAAGTGTGCAATTTTAATTCATTATTTCTAAATCACTTTATAACCTCCCGTTACCAAACATGTCATTAAAACTTAAATCCATTAAGCAACATGTCCTAAGAGTCCATATCAAGTTAGTTGAATTTTTGCCCTACACATGCTGAGTTTGTTTCAAATTATGTGCTCCCTCCTAAAGTGCTTCCTGTAGTAAAGTTAGATTTTAAAATTAAAATGAGTGTTTATAATTAATATACTGTTATATTAAATGGACTAATGATAGTCTAATCTATCAGAAAAGTTGTGCCAGCCTAGATTTCCATGTCTTCGGAAGTTATATATACTAAATACCAATCTCAATTGCAAGTCATTCTAAATAGTTCAATCTACTATATACACTTTCTGTTCTTTCTCAGATAGCTCTACACCTAGGGAGAAATTTGGTTTGGAAGCATAATTCTGAGGAAAGCTAGGATCCTGCTGAATGCCCTCTAGAATTATTTCTGTAATTTAGATTTATATAATAGGAAGAAAAATACTGATCTGATATAAGCATACTTAATGCTGGTGAGAGTTTATAGTTTTCCTTAGAAGTGTTTGTAGGCAGCTGTTTTTTTAGGAGGCTTTTCTGTCCTTGAGTTTTGGTTTGCAAATGCATTTAAGGAAGAGGGAAAGGGCTTGTCACAACCTTTGCACATCTGGTTATTTTTTTTCAGAAATACTACAGTTTGGGACAGTCACCTCCTGAGATACAATGCTTGAAGAAATAAGAAGTGTCTCTGTTATTCCTTTCACGTCATAAATAAGTAACAACAGTGCTCTGTGTTGCATAAAAGAATTTGTTGCAGAAGGGATATTATAAAAATCAAAAGGGAAACTCTGTTACTCAGTTTCATGTCACTTGCTAGAACTCTGTGAAGGGATGATTGTTCTTTCCTGCTTAATTCCTTTGCTAATTTTCAGACATGGTTGTACAAGAGATTTTCTTTTTCACAGGGACAGACAAAATTAAGGTACTCTTGCCATTTATTTTAATTCTTTGTCAGTCTTGTATGCAACTAAAAGTTCAGAAAAGGTAGAAGAGCTGGCAAAACCTATGTGGAGTACAAGAACATCTATATTGACTTGGACCCTTAGCAAGAATTTTTTTTCCATTAAGATCACAAGTTTATGTATGTTTCTTGCTTAAATATTTGACCAAAACAGGCTGCAATTACTGCAGCTTGCTTCTGAGAAGTTTGTAAGATCATCAGTAACAAATTTGCTTGTGATTGCAACCTCCCCTAGCCACAAGATTTTTACTGGTTGCTTGATTGATTTGTGAATGAACTTTGTTAAAAGCATAGAAGACTCAAATTTCTCTTTGAGTTCTGAGTGTAGGGGAAGTGTGTAAGCCTAGAGGGTCATGGAAGATCTTGTTTCTCAACCTTCAGCAGTATGTGCTGGGTCGTAAATCTCCTTAGATGTGGCAAGTGTGGGTAACAGGATCTTGGCATGCTGTCCAGCATCAGTTGCCGAAATTTGACGATTGGCTGTTGAGCTGTGGTGTGAGACTTTGCAGTCATCACTGTTAGGCCTTTATGCCGTGTTTCCTCACACCTGAGTTGATACTGCAATGAGTAATGGGTTTCTGGGTTGAAAAAGCTTTGGACCCTTCTGACTTCTGATATGTTCACCCTCTTCCAGTGCAGCCCTGGCAGCTTGCTTGAGGTACTGCTTCCTTTCCAATCCGTGCTGCAGAGCTGCAGTTCAGCCATCCATACAGGAGTTCCTTGATGCATCCCTTCAGTATTGTGTAATCAGTTTCTTTTTGGTTTTGTTCCTTTCCCATCTAGGTGCTGGTTAAATTGCATTTAAAACCACAGTGCTTCTCTCTGCATTTTCTAAAACTGTAGAAGGGGCACAAAAGACCAGCAGACATATGCAGCACATAACCTTTCTTGGTAGTGTTTCAGTAAAAGGAGGGGAGAGAATCTTCTCAACCAGGCAATGGTGAACTCTTCTGTGTTGTGCTGACTTAAGCATCAGTTAAACCAATGACAACTGCTCTGACTGTTTTTCCAGAGGCTGCATATTGCCGAAGCATCATTCCTGAAAATTTGAGCTGAATTAAATGGTCTCATAACCTTTCCAGGTTTTCAGATTATAGGCTTTCCAGATTCTGTAGGCAAGGATACATATGAAACATATGTTTGTCCAGGTCAACCCAAAACCATCCTTGGGGGTCTGGTGTGGTAAAGGTTGGAGAAAGAGTAGAAATTGTGTCAAGCGTTTTTCTAGAAATAATTTTCTCTTACAACATCTTCAAAAGTTGTAGTTACAAATTAGAAAACATAGAATTATTTTTTTTTAATCTGCCCTTCCAGCACAGTAATGTTTCTTTCAGTTAGTAAACTTAAGTGGCTCAGGTGTTGGTGTTCCAAACCCCACCTTTGGTATAGAACATTGCTAATACTTTCCTGATGATACCATAGTTCAGCTTTTGCTTTCGTTCATTCACTCATTCCCCTACTTCAACTGTATCAAATACTTTTCTCTCTTTTTAATATTCAGATTTTTTTTATTATTTCAGTGCGTTCTTTTATTTATGGAAAAATAATTTTTTAAAAAGTCTTAGTCCTGCTGTCAGTATGATATTTGGAATTTTCAGGATGTGAAAAGAGCTAGATTGATTGCAGTGCTTGAGGAAATTCAGCTAACAGCTGTACTGTAGCTTCTGTGTCAGAAAAAGTGAGTGGAAGAATACATTGTTTTTGAAGAGACATCCATTGCTTAGGCGACACAGCAAAGGCAGGTCAGTGCTTTCCTTCATCATGATGCAGAAAAGCAGTGGCATTTCAGAAGAAGCTTGAACTTAACTCCATTTTCCAGTGATATTTTACGTGTTTGTTATAGAGTTTAAAGAGGACTCACATGAACCAGTTAGTGGTGTGTCTTGCTTCCTAGGTTTCCTCAGAGGAATAGGCACAGCTGTTAAAAGACTGCATCCTGCCGTAGAAATTGAATTGCCTCTTATGTCTCCATATTGTGTAGCTTTTCAGGCTGGAGCTATTTCCATGTTGAAGGAAAGAGCGTGACTAAAGGTACACTGTCACATTCGAATGGCTCATGAGACAGGCCTTGCCTGCCTTGTATTTCAAGTCTTTGTAGTCTTTGAGGATGTTTCAAGAAGAGGGAGTCCTGATCCAAATATTGGTCTCTGAGGCTGACCAGGATAACTGGATACACTGGGTAGACTGTCATACTCCTCAACTCACAGTCCCCTTGAGATTATTTAATGGTAGTAGTGCATTGTTCAACACTAGATGACAACATTATAAAATGTAAGTATTCTCAGACACAGAGTGAAAGAATGAAGTATAAATGTGCATTCATAACAGTGGATTTAGTAATGATTTTCCTTTAATTATTCATAGAGTGGGATGCTAGTGTATCAAATTGACATTTTTAGGTTTGCCTCTACTGCTATTTTGTGCTCTTAATGTTTGTCTGCCTTTTACCTTTAAAAATTGATAGAGTGACATCCTGTTACTCAGAAGCTATATAGTTACTATTGGATCTCTCCAGATCATTTGTAGGTATCCACAGTAGGTAATGCTGGTGTTAAATCTGTGTTAATACTGTGTTGAGAAATAAAATACTAGTTTCTTTTTTTAAGAATTAAATTCTTACTTCAAATATACGAACACCTTCTCATTGTAGTCTCTAAAACCATAGCTCATTGCGTAAGATATCAGGGTTAGTATGTTCATGTGTACGAGTTAGTAAATGTAGTACCAGGAAAACAAAGAAGTCTTAAGTAGTGTAGGAATTGAAATTACTTATTTTAAATACAACTACCTTGCTCCGTTTGTACAAAAGGGTGTATCTAAAACAGAGTGTCTTCTAACATACACATTCTCTCTACAATTATTAGTTCAGCAAGACTTTTACCTTTTTTTTTTCCAAAGCAAGGAATAGGAATTAGAATTAGAATTAAAACCAGAAAAATTAGAAAAATAAAGTGGTAGACTGAAACAAAAAGTTCCTATTGTTTGTCTCCAAGTTTCATTGTTGTAGAGCTGTACTTCTAACAGATTGGTTGACGGTAGACTCTACTGAAATTATCTTGGATGACATCAGAATTTTTCTTAAATCAAAATTATTTTAAGAGGTGATACAGATCTTTTGTCATGTATGTACTGTTGGCACTCATCTACTGCTACTTATGTCTCTTGTATTGAGGAGCTCCACATTACATAAGTGAAGTTTTTCAAAACATTACTTTATTGAGGTGCAATCACTTCTGAAAACAAAGAGTTCTGATGTGTTTAATTTTTTTTTTTCATTCTTTCCAGTGATTAACAAGACTCCAACACAAATTTTTATATGTTCTTCAGCTTCCACAAAAGAATGTGTAAATTGATCATCTGGAAGGCCATATAGAAGTTCTAAATAATTAATCACTGAATGTATAGATTAGATGTTAACATTTCAAACCCAGGTTCAGTTCACTGCTGGTTTTTATAATAAACTATAAATCTCATCAGCTAGCCCCCATATATTATGCTTTTAGAACCTAGAAACTAGTACTGAAATCCCAGCATTTTTAGATCAGGGAAGGTGATCTGCTACATTCTACTACAAACTACTGTGGTTTAAAACTAACTAGGAATCTAAACACTGAATTCAGAATACATAACAAAGGAGATGCATATCATTTGAAATGCTTGTTTTTCTCTTTGCTGCTTTTCCATTGAATCTGTGCTGCTTCTGTGCAACTGTTTTCCACTGTAGAAACTCCATCCTGCTGCCTTGCTTCTCGTGAGCGTATTTACAAAACTAGTGATGTAGCTGGGCCTGCCTCTGCTATTTCATCTCTCTCTCACAAACTGAAGGGTGGGTATGCATGCCAACATAGCAAGGTTATTCAGCTTTTTTACCTGGAAAATGTTTTGGGTTTGTTTTTTTTCTCCTTATATTCATTTTCATTTCATTCATGTAATACAATAATGTTTTGAAAGCCAATGTTCAAGTTTGATATTTGTTGGGAGCTCATCTGATGTAAACGTGTTGCCTTCCTGAGTTGCAGCAACTCCATGATACACAATCTAGCTGTCCCTGCATTGTAAATTGTCACTGGAAAGTGACTGTTAATCTGATTACACCTGTTCTCAAGCAGTAGGCAAAAGAAGTATGTAAGAAGAAACAGGAAAGAAAATCTGTGATTTTTTTGCTTACAGACAAAGCGTTGTATTATGTGGTTTTTCCTTTGGGAGATTTTTCTTTTTGTGCCAATACCCTAGAATGCTAATTAGGATTATTTACCTGTATGTGTGCAAATGCAAACCTTTGTTTTTTTTAAAAAGAAGATACTTTTTTTTGTTAGAAGCTGTTTTTAGGCTATACCTTTAATAAGCAGTTTTGTTCTGGAATGTTTTCCTCATTGGCATTTGCTAATCGTGCATGTACTTTCAATTTGATATTTTGCTGAATAGCTTGAAGTGTTCTATGTCCTCTAATATGATTGTCATGTTTTCACTTTTCTCTTTCATGAGGCATTCTGTAAAAGTTCCTATTCAAAGTATTTTCTCATCTGGCAGACCTTAAGTTAATCTTTCTATTTGTTTCTGGGAAAAATGTGTATAAAAGTAATTCTTATTTGCATTTCAGAATTAATCTATCACAGAATAAGCATCTCAAAATAGCTCATATGTAAAAATGGTGAATAACTAAGCTGGAATGGTTGAAATGCTTGGACTGGTATTTCAGAAACTTTTTTGTTTTTTCTTTGAGCAAGAACAGTCATTTTATAAACCACAATATACCATGTTATTTCTTGCCTTCCTATTCCATCTCCCTCTCCAAGTGAAAAACAATTATAGAACTCATAAGAAAAAAGAATAAAGACAGATTAGACTCTCAAAATTGCTTAGGCTGATAAATATTTGAGATATTTGCATTATATTCTGCTGCTTACATTTGATGTGTTATTCCTGAATATAGCCACAATATTTCTTCTCAGTTCAGAAAAATATGAATTTCTGCCATGTCTTGGAAAGGCGAGAGAGTATCCTAACCTTGAAGCTTGACAAATATTCCGATATTTACCTTCACTTTTTCCTGTTCTTGTTCATTTTATTGTAAGGTATTTAAATATGGGAATAGCAAAACAATATTATTTTTCTAACCTGAGGAAGCATCTGGGTTGCTGAATTTTGCTCAAAATTTTTCTTTTTTTTTAATACTGTGAGAGATAATAGTAGGAACAAATTGCATATGTATATTTTCTAGCATAGGGGTAAGGGTTTGTGATTGAGAACTGCATGAAGTTGCTTCAGGTCCTATAATGCATAAGAAAATAAACAATGATTTCACAGCTTCTAATGTTGAAGGTACTAGATAAAGGATGACTGTCTATCCTGTTCCATTTAGAAATCAAGGCCTAAATTTACAAATATTCTGTGATTAGTTGAAACTTTATTTTTTAACAAACAGTTGCTTTCCCGAAAATGTGCCCAGACAAGTGCAAGCAACCTTTTAATATCTAGAAAAGTAAAATATTCCTAAGTACTGTGTCCTGATTCTGCAGGCCTTACTAGGGAAACACTTCTCTTGTTTAATTCATGAAAACCCATCCAAATCAGAAGGATTTAACTCTGCATTCAAGATTCTGCAGTGTAAGGATTTATGGAGGGACTGCTGTATTAACTGCTGCATTGCTTGCCAGTAATTTCCATATTGCTTGAATTAATTTTCAAAATACCATTCGACGAGAGAGACTTGGCTCACCAAGATATTAGAGGCAGACTGTTTTAGTAAGCTACTTTTTGCATAACCTTGTTTTGGATGGGCTTGTAGTAAGCTACCTGTAGTTCTTAGGGCTCTATAGATTAATATATGTACAAAGTCAATGAGCATAGGAGCAATAAATTAGTGCATCAAAGTAAGAGGACATCATTGACCAGAGTTGCCCATTTAACTTAGTGGTTGGAAAAAAGTGGGTTTGTTGTTTTGGGGGGTTTTTTTAAGTGGGTTGGTAGCAGAACATCGGTAGGTTTTAATCTTTAAAGTAGATTCCTCATATTATCAGTTTAAGTAGTTCTGAGTGTATTTGCAAGCCTCTTGCCTAATTTACGTTTTTAACAGTGTTAACTTCCTACAATTCCTGACTTTTGAGCATTAAAGAAAATAAATTTGGCCATACATTTGATCTTTGTGCAAGTCTTCTCTTGCAGTCAGCCTGTCTCTCATTGAGGTAATAGATAAATAGTGCCTGGTTTCTGTTGCAACTGTGGTAAACCTTGTTAACTCCTGGAATTTTACCTATGGATGTAAATTGCACTTCCTTTACTAGAGTTTTGTAGAAGAATGAACTGTGCCTTTTGATACCTCCATAGTAGTGTTTTCTCTGTAAAAACTTCCTAACACTTGTTTCTGTGTATCTTTGGGAAAAGAAATGTGTTGGAAGTATTCTAGGGGGGGAAAAGATCCCTTCATGTTTCCTTTCATTTTAATGTGAACAGAAGCATGTGTTTGATCTTTATCTTGTGTTTGGGTCTTTAGTCCTTGTTTTGTACTATTAAAGGTGTCGCTGTCAACATGTAACAATTCAATTATAAAATATTACACAGGTGACCGAATGAATTTCACAGGAGCTGCTAGACCGATTTCTCCAGCAGGAAAATCAGACATGTCATCAAAACACAGAGCTGACTGCAGGTCACCCAAGCTTGATGCGCGAATGAACAGAGCTGCTGCCGAGCAGAAGAAACCCAGAAACACCGACAGCTTATCAGCCAGTGAGTGTCTGATGCTGAAATCAGACGCTGCCAAGTTGCGGTCAGACTCGCACAGCAGGTCTTTGTCGCCAAATCATAACACTTTGCAAACACTAAAAACTGATGGAAGAACAACTCCTGGTCTGAGAGCTGAATCTCCTGGGCCAGGAACCCGGTCGTCTTCTCCAAAGACAAAGACACTTACAGGCGTTAGATCTGGTGCTAGTTCTCCACGATCCTCATCACCCCATGACAAAACTCTACCTCAGAAAGCTTCATCCCCTGTAAAAACAAAGCTCGATCCTCCTCGAGAACGCTCCAAATCAGATTCTTACACATTAGATCCAGACACCCTTCGCAAAAAGAAAGTGCCACTAACAGAACCCTTAAGGGGGAGGTCCACTTCACCCAAACCAAAAATTATTGCAAAAGATGGAAAATCTGAACCAGAACCTGAAAATAGAGCTCCTTCCCCTCATGTCGTACAAGAAAATCTTCACAGTGAGGTAGTTGAAGTCTGTACTTCGAGTACCTTGAAGACTGACAGCATTACAGATACCACCTGTGAAGACAACACCGAATTCAGAAGTCTGGACGATGGTTCTAATAAAGTTCATTTCAGCATTGGAAAAGCACCACTGAAGGATGAGCAAGACATAAGAGCGTCTCCAAAAGTGAGCCGTAAATGTGCTGGCAGGCACACAAGACCCAAAAAGGAAAAATCCAACTTCCTTTTCAAAGGAGATGGATCAAAGCCCATAGAGCCTGCCAAGCAAGCAATGTCACCTTCTGTTGCAGAATGTGCTCGAGCCGTATTTGCCGCGTTTCTTTGGCATGAAGGAATAGTTCATGATGCCATGGCATGCTCATCTTTTTTGAAGTTTAATCCTGAACTGTCCAAAGAGCATGCACCCATACGAAGCAGTCTTACTCAACAACCTGCAGAGGAAAAAGAAACCAAGTTGAAAAATAGACATTCATTGGAAATATCATCTGCTCTTAACATGTTCAACATCTCACCTCATGGACCAGATATATCTAAAATGGGTAGCATCAATAAAAACAAAGTCCTCTCAATGTTGAAGGAGCCACCTCTGCATGAAAAGTGTGAGGATGGAAAAACTGAAACTACCTCCTTTGAAACATCCAGTCATCACACAATGAAATCCAAGTCTCCTCTTCCATTAACACTGCAGCACTTAGTAGCTTTCTGGGAAGATATTTCTTTAGCAACTATTAAAGCAGCTTCCCAAAACATGATTTTTCCAAGTCCTGGTTCTTGTGCAGTGTTAAAGAAGAAGGAAAGTGACAAAGATAACAAGAAAGCTAAAAAGGAGAAAAAGAAAAAAGAAAAGGTTGAGACTAGGCCAAGGGGAAATCTTTTTGGTGAGATGGCCCAACTTGCAGTGGGAGGACCTGAAAAAGACACCATCTGCGAGTTGTGTGGAGAATCCCATCCATATCCAGTGACTTACCACATGAGACAAGCTCATCCGGGTAAGACTCCATATTTTTAATTCCCATGTTGATCCATATATTTCACACACGTGTTCTGGTATTAGTTACTGTTGCGAAAATGTCAGGCTATCCTTTCTATTATATACACTAAATTAAAAGTTGTACTTGCATACAGATTATTTGCACATTTTTGTGTATAATTTTAAGTAGTTATAGATCTAAAGTTTCAAAGTTGTGTGAAACAAGGTCAAAGTAATGCTCTGACTTTACAATAGCTCTTCAGAAACATGCCATTTTTTTACACTTTGGGATTTGAAACTGTGCTGAGAAAACTGAAAATAAAAAATGAGATTGATCAGTTAGAGTTTCTACATTGCCAGAAGTTTTTGTTACTTTTTTACTGTCAGGAATAGAAAACTTCGGTCTGCTGCATCAGTACTGGGTATCAGTGAGTTAATTTTTTTGATTTACTTGTTGGTATGTACTTTTTTTTTAGCTCTGCGTGCAAAGTTAATGTCCTGAATCTTTCTGAGAAACTCTAATGGGCGAAAGAATATGCTCCATTCCCTCTTAAGCTTTGTTATCTAGGAGGCAAGGTTTTTATGTTTGTTAAATTACGAATATTGTTGGCTAACTTATAATCCTGACCTTACCATCACGTAGCTGCCTGAATAGGGAGCTGTTCATGCTTCAGACAAGTTTATTATAAAAACTTGAAAACTGCAGTGCGTTTGGGTTCTTAGGACACTGGTGGGAAACATGGACAGGAACCTTGTTTTGTGACCAGTTCAGACATACAAAAAAGTAGAAAATTAGGCCAGGAAAATTCCTTTCTCCCCTCTTCCTCCCTCTCCTACAACAATAAACAATAGAATAAGAATCCTTTTGAAATAACTGGTTCTCACCTTTCCCCTGATGTAGGTTGTGGCCGCTATGCAGGTGGCCAAGGTTACAATAGCATTGGGCACTTCTGTGGAGGATGGGCTGGGAATTGTGGCGATGGTGGCATTGGAGGTAGCACGTGGTATTTGGTGTGCGATCGATGCAGAGAAAAGTATCTCCGTGAAAAGCAAGCAGCAGCAAGAGAGAAGGTATTTTCTGCTCATATGTTTAGCTTTCTATCTGCTTAATAGTGCTGTGTTCACAACTTGAGATGAAGGGCTGGTTTAAGAAATTTGGAATTTCATAATTTGGAAAGTTTTGGAATATCCTCTTATCCTTATTGATAGGTTTAAGATAATAAAATAGGAACTTTGCTGCTTTCTGACTGGATTTCTTCTCTTCAGATGATAGTGTTCTCAAATTTGTAAAGTAATTTTATTTTTTATCCCAATATATCCACAGGATTGAAAGTAATAATTAATTCTTTTAAGTATCTGTCAGTTTATTTAACTTGGAATGGTTTTATTTGTTTGCTAAAATGAGTGCTGTGTTAGCTTTGTGTTTATAGTTTCTTTAAAGATCTTAATAATCCAGATCATTGGATACAAGATGCCAGTAGAACAGTTTTTAATGGGAATAATACAAAAGGTGTTTTTCTTATATTGGTCTTCAAGGACTAATTTCAAATTCTTGCTTAAAGTATGCAATTATGTTGATGTTTCAAGGTAAGTATAGCAATGCTAATTTAACTTTATTTTTTAGACTAAACTTTTTGATACTTTTTGCATGCAAAATTAATCCTGAGGCAAATGTAAAAACTGTCAGCTGTTTATTAGACGTTTGCGAAGGTAAGAAAATAATAGAAATGTGTTTTGTCATAGAAGGTATTTTACAGCAGGAAGAATTAAGCAGATGGAGCATAAGCTAGGTTGTCAGATTTTCCTGTGGTGAATTTAATTATACCTTATTTAAATTTATCTAGATTAAACAATCTAGGAGAAAACCAATGCAAGTTAAGACACCTCGTGCCTTGCCAACTATGGAAGCTCATCAAGTGATTAAAGCCAACGCACTGTATTTACTGTCGCTGAGTAGTGCTGCTGAGCCCAGTATCCTCTGCTATCACCCTGCAAAAGCATTCCAGTCTCAACTTCCCAGTCTCAAAGAAGGGATTTCTGAAGACTTTCCCATTAAGATGCCATGTCTCTATCTACAGACATTAGCAAGGTAATTAAAGGAAGTGTGTGAATATTGATTTTAACACTCATGTATGGATAGTGTTGGATAAAAATGTGTGTGTAAACTAAACTAAAACTTATATAGCAAAATACGTATTTTCCTAAATATTTATGATTTTTTCTTTTATCTGTTTTGGTCTGTGATCTTTTTCAATTTTTTAGACTGTATTTTCACCTGGAGTCAAATATGCCCTAAGTAGCTTTCGAATGCTAGATATTTTATAACAGTTCAGTTTCTGTCCAAAGAATTCAGAATTTCCCAAAGAGTTTAACTTAGTGTGTTAGCAGCAGATGTTTATGCTACTTTTTTTCTCTTCACAGCTAAAAATAGTAAGAAGGAAACCAGAAGAGTTGTGCTTTCTTGCTGTTTCTAAGTGAATTTCACTGTAGTGTCTCGTGTTTATGTTGGGTAGACGTTTGGACCTAAAATACATCCTGGGAATACCTAATGAAAATTCTAAAAGATAGAAGAGGGTAATCCCCACTCCCTGTTGGTTGAAAATGCCACTGTATTTTCCATGAACACTCTAAAGTCATAACCAGCTCAAAAGCATTAATAGGTGAAGAGTAAGGGAATAGCATTGGCTGATGAAGTGTATTGGCAAACGACTTTTTTGTGTGTGTGTTTCAGCAATTTTTAATCTTTAATCCTAATTTTAAAATCTCATTTGGTATAGGCATCATCATGAAAATTTTGTTGGGTACCAGGATGACAACCTCTTCCAGGATGAGATGAGATACTTGCGCTCAACTTCAGTACCTGCACCGTACATCTCTGTTACTCCTGACGCAAGCCCGAATGTCTTTGAAGAGCCAGAGAGTAACATGAAGTCTATGCCCCCAAGGTACTTCCTTGTAATTCTAGGTTCTACATACAAATGTTAAAGCAGTAGTATAACACCAATTTAGGAAAAAAAAAAAAGGAAAACATTGCTGCAGTTAAGAAGCTAAAGTATCAGATCAGTCTCTGAAATGGCAGCATGAAAGCCAAAAGCATATGAAGCTGTAGTTAGGAAAGTTTTAGTGAATCGTAGCATATCAGGTGTATTTTCAACTGTTAGCAGTGGAATATGTTTGAATATGTAAATATGCAAGGAATATACAAATCAGAGCTGAGACTTTTTACTGTACTTCAGACTAGTTACTTCTCTCTAGAAAGATCCTGGGTTTACAACCCAAATATGAAAAAAATTTTTTTCAGTTGATAAGGACTCTAAGCATACAGGGAAATTAATCCATAGCCTCTACTTCAGGCCTTCTTATTTCCCCCGAGAGACAATTTTTCCAGAATCTACAGAATTGAAGAAGTGATCTAAAGATCAATAATCCAAGGACTGTAACTGTTGCAAACTCCTTGAAAATGTAGCAGGTTTTTTTGACTGTATGTCTGTTCTTTATCACAACTGATTGAGTGCAGATTAATGGCCTTTTTGGAAGGAAGTAGCTGTTGTTCTCCTTTCAGGATTTCATTCTGAAGGGAAATTTGAACAGGAGGAAATTTCATTACCTTACACTTTTCAAGGAAGCTGTTCCCGCTTTGTTCTGTGGGATATAAAAATGTCACTGAAGAAATGGCAATGCTATCTAGGACCAAGAGTGCTAGATGGTTTCTGTCAGGTTAATCCACCTTCTTATCTCCTTAAGTTTACTGTGGTCTAATTCAAGCACGAATAGAAATTTTTGTTTCCCCAGGGAAAAAATGGCTCTTACTATTAATAATAGTCCAGAATCTTCTTAGATTGTCAGTGTTTTCAGATGTCAGTGATTCCTCATATTACAGTGAGGATGTAATGAAGAGAAAATTTGCTTTTAATCTGTTTTTATTTCAATTTGTTGTATTTCATACTGACTGCACAAATAGTTTATTGGAATACTACAATCTATAATGTAGTCTTTTCAGAAATAGAACTTTTCTAACAAAACTCCTTAAGAGTGCATCGTATTGGTATATTCCTTTATTAAAACTGTGGACACCATGGTCTCCTGAGGCCTATAGGGACAGCATAAGCTGGGAGTCCTTCTGCAGACTGTAAGAAGTCCACTGAAGGTAAGGAGTAAAACGTGTCAGAGGTATAGCTGTAGCAATTCAAATTTGACATTAAGGCTAATGATGTTGGAAACTATTACTTCACATAAAGTTCTAAATTTCAGTTGGCTTGCATATTAAAAATTCACTTCATAGATGTTTTCACATGCATTCTCAGGAGAAGTTTGGTCTGAAACTTCAATTTAGGCATGATCTGAATGTTTGTATCTCTCTGAAAGAAATACCTGAATTCTTGGAACTCATCGTGTCCATCATTACATTTGTTTATAAAGCACTTGCATGCTTTTTCACCGTGTGCAATTCTAATATGTGCTCCTTCTTTTTCAGCATTTAAACAGTTATTAGGTACATAAGACAAAGTTTCATGCAGTAGTAACATTGTGATTATGAAATGCATGTATCGTTACTAATTATTGGTGTATAATTCATATATGCTCTATATATTTGTTAATGGGTGTATTACTTCACTGATTTCTTCGTAGTTTGGAAACCAGTCCAATAACAGATACAGATCTTGCAAAGCGCACAGTCTTTCAAAGATCATATTCAGTTGTTGCATCAGAATATGACAAACAGCACTCGATTTTGCCAGCCCGTGTAAAGGCAATCCCCAGGAGACGAGTCAACAGTGGAGATGCAGGTAAGAGCACAGACATCAGAAGCAGGGAAAAATTGTTCAAGGATTTGCAATTCTTCTTGGAAGCTGTAGACAAATATATTTTTTATAAATACACGTAGTGACTTTTCAGTTATAAAACAAACTAACAGTAAACATCAGGTGTTTGTTAATCGGCACAGAATTAGCCCAAGATTGGAGTAGGATTTACTGTAATTCTGAAATTTGTGGTGAATCTTCTGTGCCTGATTTAAAAGTGAAGGTAGTGTTTTCTTTCTCAGTTGAAGCATCATTTTTCCATATTGCTTTTTTAATGCAGTTTTCTCTCAGAAAAAAGAATCAGTTCTAAAAAGTGCTTTATTGCTTTTCATTTTTACTGTGGCTATAAAATTGAAATGGACAAGGAATCTAATGTACACGTATTTTTATGCTTTTGAATAGAAGTGGGGTCCTCTCTCCTGAGACATCCATCTCCTGAACTTTCTCGGTTAATCTCCGCCCACAGCTCTCTTTCCAAAGGAGAGAGAAATTTCCAGTGGCCAGTATTGGCATTTGTAATCCAGCATCATGATCTGGAAGGACTTGAAATAGCAATGAAACAAGCCTTACGGAAATCTGCTTGCCGAGTCTTTGCCATGGAGGTATTAATGTACTGATGGATCTTGTGTGATTAAAATAAGATTGTTGTGAATTCAGTCTCTGAACTTTTTTTTAAGATTATGCTGTGTTCCCTGTAAATATAGTTGTCATTTTAATAAACTATTCTAGCTACAGAGCAATAACGTCTTACTTGAAGACCTTTGTGCTATTATTTGCTTGTCCAAATCATCAGTGCACCTCCTTACATAAATGGTTTAGGAAATGGTTTTACTCCAGGTTTGCTTAACCAATTGGTAACTCCTTGTATGTAATTTGTTTTAGGCCTTCAACTGGCTTCTTTGTAATGTCATTCAAACAACTTCTCTTCATGATATTTTATGGCATTTTGTGGCTTCCCTGACTCCTGCACCTGTAGAGCCTGAAGAAGAAGAGGATGAAGAAAATAAATCAAATAAAGAAAATGCAGAGCAAGTAAGTCGGGTTCTGCACTCCTTTCATCTCTGCTGGTTTTGTAGGCAAATTAGAAATATTTTTATGGGCAAAAAAATTTCCTTAATCCTCTCACTGTCAAACGAAACCCTAAATTGTAGACATAGATTACTTTTTCTTCTAAATAATGAGAGTCTGTGTGCTAATGAATTACATGGTCTTTTAATGCATTATTTTTCAGTATTCATGGGAAATAAGAAAGCAAAAAAGTACCAGCACATTGCTAATCTATTGAAAGACATTTACAGCTTGTTTTTTATTGTTCCTTTGCCCTGCAAAGAGAAGAGAGAAAAGAGAAAATATTTTTTAAAGAAACGCTGTGTTTTATTTTACTCTTTTTCAGCGTTCTAAGAAAAGTCCATAGTTAATTATGAAAATACATAGTTAATTTACATACTGCTGTGTATGTGTGTATATATAAATAATTACATAAATAGGTAAATATGTACACTGGGTATACTTAATTGTGATTTAAGAAAAATCTATAGTTAGTTCTGAAAATGTGGCATGTAAAATGGTATAGTCTTAACATATCACACTTCCAAAAGATACCTTCATACAACCTCTTCTAGACTTAGCTCTGATTTAAAACATTATCATGGTCACAAAGAATAGCCAAAAAAAAATCATGCTAGTGCTGTTAATTAAGTATGGGTTGATGCAGGATGCTGTGGGGTGGCTGAAATCGCCGCTTTAACCCAAAAGCATCCCCTGCAAGGGATGCCCTGGGGGTGCAGCTCGGCACCTCGCAGGCCGACTTCCAGCGCCCGTGCCGATGGTTGGCACTGAGACACAGCCCCCACCCAGGCCAGGATAGCTCAGGCGTTACCAGGGGCAAGGAGCGTGGAGGGCTCTGTGCAGGGGTTCCAAAAGGTTTATTCCAAAGGATCCAGAGGCAAGAGAGGCCGAGCAGGCCTCGTGTACAAGCTTATAAGGGGTAACAGAAGGGGGGCTGGCACAGCACCAGCGACCAATTACCTGGGGGCAAGGGGCAGGGAGAAGGCAGAGGGATACAACAACCAATGGGGAGAGGGAAGGGGCGGAGTGGGGGACCAGGTACCAGACAGGTACTGCCTGATGGGAGAAGAAGTCTTTCCCTGTAACCTGAGTAGGGGGAGCTTATTTGTTCTCTGAGTTGATCCACCAGCGCAGGGGATCTCCTGGACCAGGGTTTTCTGGCATCCCGGCTTCTACCGCTGCCAGCTCACCCACCCCAAGAATGGGTAATCTTTATCACTTGAAATCTAATCCAGTTTTGAAATGAGATGGTCTGAAACTAGTGTTTTCGGCAGGTTAAGCTGGTACACTGCTTTTTTGATACTGACACACCTTAACTAAGAATTATTATTTTCACAGCTCTAATGAAATGCAGCAACTGCTAACATTAGCTTAGTTATCAAGTTTACTATGGCTGGATTTTGCTGCTCAGACAAAGTTGGTTTCAACAGCTGGAATATGTTATTTATTTCTAGTTTGGTTGGGTTTTTTTCAAATTATTGTGGTGTAATGTTTCACATCTTTAAATGATGAGACATATGTGGCAGTATACAATATACTTCCTAAATTCCCTGTCTGAGGCTCATGTGTAACTTACTGTAAAAATTCTGTGACAGGAACTGCATCAAGTTCACATTCATTGTCAGATTGTTGCAGTTACTCTTAAAGCAAATAGCATAAATGTTTTTGTTTACTTAACCTTTTTTTCTCAGTTAGTCTGTTAATAACACAGGAATTGCTTTGCACTGTAGGAAAAAGACACAAGAGTATGTGAGCACCCTCTGTCGGATATAGTGATTGCTGGGGAAGCAGCTCACCCCTTACCCCACACTTTCCATCGCCTTCTTCAGACAATCTCTGATCTTATGATGTCTCTTCCCAGTGGTAGTGCATTACAGCAAATGGCCTTAAGGTAAGCACAAATCAAGAAATTCTTGAAAACGCTGGAAATGTTGTAAAATTACAGTTAAAAGATTTTGCAGTGTAAATAGGATGCTTGAAAACTTTGTGCGAGAAGGAGCACATCTATCCTTGCCACTAGGAAAGAGATACATAGAAGACACAGATCTGTGTTTATACATATAAATAATAATCTAAAATACTTTGGCAAGAGAAATGTACTTGCTTTTAAATTCTGTACTGTGTCCACTGTGAAAAAGAAGACATCTTACAGAGTAATACGGTAGGATCTGCATGTATGTGCATGGTAGTGGTAGTGCCCTTTGTGTCACCTGGATAGTATCTTTAAACTTGGAGATTTTTTTCTGTGTATCTGTCTCAAAGACACAAAATGAATAATAATGGTTGCATTTACTATTAAAATTCTAAGAAAAGTTGATTCCTGCCTTTATCAAAATGGTGCACTAGAAGCACTTGAGGTCCTGTAAAATTTGAAGTTAAATGTTTATAGAAAGTACTTTGAGAAGCAAAAATGTAATTAATATTTTCATTGGTAAGTTATGTCATTTAACAATGGTCAAAATTTCGAAGTTCTCTAAATGTGTTTTCAGGTGCTGGAGTCTTAAATTCAAACAATCTGATCACCAGTTCCTGCACCAGAGCAATGTTTTTCATCATATCAACAATATTTTGTCTAAATCTGATGATGGAGATAGTGAAGAGAGTTTTAGTATCAGCGTTCAGTCTGGTTTTGAAGTCATGAATCAGGCAAGTATTAGAGCTCTGGCTCAGAAGCAAAGATCATTTGTGAACAGTCTGTACTTCTGATGATGGTTCTCTTTAAACTAAAAGATTCCTTATTGCAATGCCGTATTTCCTTGAACATATCTCAGCTTGGGATCTTGTTCCTGCTACTTAGGCTCTCATATTTAGCTTCAGAGGTTTAAATATTGACCCTTAGCCTGTATATCACTCAAACCTAAGTTTTGGAGCAGTGCTTGTAAGTGCTTGTTCACAGGTGAAGTTTTTGGGGAATGTCTTTGAGTCCATTGTGTCATGGAGTTAGTTAACTTCTTAAATATTGTGTACTTTGAGTTGTTCTTCGGTTACATCTTTTTCCTTCTGTTTTTCCAAGGAGCATGAATTAATACTTCTGTTTAGTATTTTTTAAGTGTTTTCTTCCATTTATTAATATATTTAGGCATTTGCTAATATATTCAGCTCTAAGCTATTAATGTTTCCTTTCATTTAAAAGACTGAATAATTTGAATCAATAAAGCACATATTTCTTGGAGAGCCCATTCCTCAAAACAGAAATGCCTATGTGGTTTTAAAAATTTGAAATCATGCCTGTATTTGGGCTTACTCTCAAGTATTTTAAATATTTCCATTTGTTTTCACAGGAACTGTGTATAGTGGTTTGTCTGAAAGACCTAACCAGCATTGTTGACATTAAAACATCAAGCCGACCTGCCATGATTGGTAGTTTAACAGATGGGTCTACAGAAACGTTCTGGGAGTCAGGAGATGAGGACAAGAACAAAACCAAAAACATCACAATTAACTGTGTTAAAGGAATCAATGCACGTTACGTTTGTGTTCATGTAGACAATTCCAGAGATCTTGGGGTAAGAAGAATATAAAACTATCTGTCATTAAAGGTGCATAGTCCAAGTTGTATGTGTTTATCAATCAAGAAGTGCTGTTTTCTTTGTCAGTTGGTAAATTCTAATTTAGAAGTTCACATTTTGAAGTAAAGTTTCTAAATCCTATGGTTTAGAAAGCAGAAACTGTTATGATTAAACCAGTCTGTGTGAATTTGCAGTTGCATAAAACTGAAACTGGGAAACTTAATTCTCAGTGGTGTGTTCAATTTCAGATGTATTTTCAATCATTTAATTATTTTAAGTTACTTTTCTTGCTTGTCGTTTTTGCAGAAGCATTGAAAGAAGATTTCATAAAATCCAAATTTTCTAGACTTTCTACAATTTTTTTATTGATCTGTACAGTAATTGAATGTTACAAATATACCTCTGTTTCAACCACAGCTTTTAATACAAAGAGCAGACTCTTTTTTTTTTTTTTTTTTGTAATGAAGCAACTTTTCTCTTTTATGTATGTATGCTCTTAATACAGAAGTAGTAGTCAGAACTGTCTCAGTTGAAGTGTTTCATTCTTATTTTGCTTGTCTGTTGCAGAACAAAGTGACTTCTATGACCTTCCTAACTGGCAAGGCAGTAGAAGATCTCTGCAGAATAAAGCAGGTAAACATTTTAACAGTTGGCATAGAAAAATGGCTGTCATTTTTTGTGCACGTATCAGAGATTTTTCTAAGCAAATAGTTTCCATTTTTACAGTAGATAAATTACTTTGCAAATGTCAGGCATCGTAATAAGCCTTGGAAAATACTGTGTTATTAATGACAGAATTCAGTCATGTATACTGACTATTGATCAAGCTTTTACTTTTCTACTGAAACAGAACAGGGTTTTGTAAAATGTTCCTTAGATTAATTTAGTTTTAATTTCTATATGGTAACTTATCCTTTCAGCTGTAGAAAGTTTCCAAAAAGGGTTCCCAGAACACAGGCAGGAACTGATTCAGCTTTGCTCCCTCTTTGCTCTGACACTTCTCCAACAGCTTTTTACCTTCCAGTAACTCATACTGTACCAGCATATTACCTTCCAGCACACCCACATACTGTATCCTGTCTCATGGTATTAAAAAAAAAAGTTAGCCATGTCTGCTGCAGCACAGTTCAGTGCTGAGAATTAGTGTAGCAATGGTAAAGAACAAACATTAGCCTGATTATAAATGAGCCTGTGGATAGGAGAGAGGGCTCCCTTGGCTCAGGGCTTGGGTGTCTCTGAGTAATGATGTGAGGCACTGCACCCTATCAGTCCTTGGTTTCCAGTAGTGACATTGCAGTTTCATATTAAATACATGGTTTCATATAGCATTATTTATGTTCTTTTTTTTTTCAACAGTACTTACTTTAAAATAAACTTAATTCCATACAGTTCATCTCTCTTTTTTACTGTTAAGTCCTGCATGTCTTAATAAGGATAGCAGATACTGACTTCCACAGAGTAACAATTTCTTTGGCAGGGGTTTGCGTGAATAGAGATGAAATAATGTATCTACTGGTAATTGTGTGTTATAGTTTCAGTTAAATTATGGAGGCTTTTTTTCTTTTTTCAGGAAAGTGGTGAGCAAATACTAGTTTTAAGAGTTGTTTTCTTAATATATGAACTGTTGCTTTGAGGATAAAAGGGATAGGTAGGCTACTATTTCTAATAAGCTTTAAAAACAAAACGGAAATGACTATATGTAATTTTTTTTTAATCTGAACTCACAAAGTTGAATATTTTTATAATTAAAGATAAGTCTTACTACTGCTCAGGTTGAAATTTTCATTACAAGCATAGTATTTGTTACAGTGATATATGATGGTAGGTAACTTTTTGTTTGATGTAATGTCGGTTTCCAACTTTATATTCCTCTTTAATAGGTAGACTTGGATTCAAGACATATTGGCTGGGTAACAAGTGAACTTCCTGGGGGTGATAATCACATCATCAAAATTGAACTGAAGGGTCCAGAGAACACGCTAAGAGTTCGACAAGTAAAAATTCTTGGATGGAAGGATGGTGAAAGCATTAAAATAGCAGGCCAGATTTCTGCAAGTGTGGCTCAACAAAGAAACTGTGAATCTGAGACACTGCGAGTATTCAGACTTATAACATCCCAGGTGGGGTTTTAATGATGTGTTATACAGCAAAAGTTACTCTGAACCATAAACTTTAAGTGCTTTATGTTTTAATGTAGAATGTCACATCCACACAAGTTTCTTTGAGATATGCTAATTATCATTGTCTTTCTTCCAGGTGTTTGGAAAACTCATCTCTGGAGATGCTGAGCCAACCCCAGAACAAGAAGAAAAAGCACTGTTGTCTTCCCCAGAAGGAGAAGAAAAAGTACACAATGTATTTATTTGTATTCTATCAATAATACTTTGCTGAAAAAAATGATCCAGGATGATTTTCAGTATTTGTTCCGTTTCTTATGCTGCATAATTTTCAGATAAAAAAAGAAGTAAAGTGTCACAATTGCTTATTTTTTTAAAAAATCATAGTGTATTTTTAATAGTGAACTATAGTGTCTTTTTTTTTCAAATAAATTATAACTGAGGCATATGCATTTAATGGAAACATCATAGTAATGGTGATGCAAGTGATGCCTAGAATTACAGAAGTACTTAGCACCTGTGGTAATAGACAGCCTGAAAGTCCTTGCCTGTTATCTTGTGCCTTAAGAGAGGCTCTCTTAGCGTTTAGAGAAACAGTATGAAGAAACTGCACTCTACTTGCCTATTTTTTCATTACATGCTTAAATTCTTCTTACAAACAGAAAGTAAATACATTGAAGAGGCATTTATTAACCATAGTTAAATTGATCTTGCTTATATATCTTCTCTGTAAAAAAAAAGCTGCAAACGTGTTCTAAAACAGTTTGTTGATACATTCCATGTTAATTGCTGCAGTAATTAGGAAATGTTCTTGAAACTTTGGATCTAATATTAAATCTGCTTTTTATGAAGGCAACATCAGATGCAGACCTGAAGGAGCACATGGTAGGGATCATATTCAGCCGGAGCAAACTGACAAATTTGCAGAAACAGGTTTGTTCCTTTTGAAATTATTAGAGGGTTAAATATTGGTGTCTTTTAATAAATAAGCTTATTTTCAGTGAATATTGCAATGAAGATTTTCAGTATAGTAGAGCTATTGATTATTTTTGAAATTTGCTAGTTTAGTAAGTTAGGCAGAATCTACTTTTCTGTCACTCATCTTAGCAAACATTGTAATCTCCTAAGAATTATTTTTACCATGATATTGTTCCTAAAATTTTTTTAAGCTTCCCGATTATTAAACTGAACAAGAGATTATTTTAATAAGTGCTTTTCGTTTGTGTGTGTTGAGTAAATGTATTTCTTAGGAGGTTTATGCAGAGTGGTATTTTTAGCCTGAATTCTAAGTAAAAAGCAAATTAAAAGGCAGGATCCGAAAAACAATAAAAAATAATTTCAATTAAATTTTCCAGAACAAAGATGAGCAAATTCAGCATTTTATTCTTCGCTTGAATTCATATTCGAAAGTAATTCAAGTACAAACCAAACTTCACAGGTTTCCCATTTTAGCCATACTTGCAAAGGTACCTAAACCACAACGTTTTACACTTGCTAGAAGTTTTTCAGAGCCCTTGCGTGTTTGGTTTCTGTTTGGCCAGGTGTGTGCCCACATAGTGCAGGCCATCCGGATGGAGGCGACGCGCGTCCGCGAGGAGTGGGAGCACGCCATCTCCAGCAAGGAGAACGCCAACTCGCAGCCCAGCGACGAGGACGCCTCCTCGGACGCCTACTGCTTCGAGCTGCTCTCCATGGTCCTGGCGCTCAGCGGCTCCAACGTGGGCCGCCAGTACCTGGCCCAGCAGCTCACTCTGCTCCAGGACCTCTTCTCGTTGCTACACACTGCTTCTCCCAGGGTGCAGAGGCAGGTCAGTGCTAACCGCTCCTCAAATGTCTTGGTATTCCTAGAAAAAGGTCTTCAGAATCCTAAAATGACGTGTATGAAAAATGTACAGAATTTCTTCCGGGAATTGAAGTGACAGGTTTTAGGGTGTTTGGGTTTTTTTTAATAAGTAGAGCATGGTAGAAATGTGTGTCAGATGAACAGCACCTAAGTATCCAGTGGCTTTTGGGTATTTCATGTTATGTGTATATAATGCCTGTCTAGCCTGTGTGGCTGAGAGGTTTTTAATTACTGGAGTCTGTTATGGATCTCGCATGAGTCCTTAGCATCTGTGTCATACGCTCAGGCTCCAAGTGTAGTAGTGTGGAACTAGACAGTTCCTTTTTACTCTTGGTATCCTCAAGGTGAGTTTTAATTTCTGTTTCTTTCTGAATTTGAGTACTGTCTGAGTGTGTATATAGTTATGTGCACATGATATATAAACACATATATATTTTTTTAATAATGTTAATAATATGTAAACATATAAAATATTTGCTTTAATACAGTTAATGCACTGTTTTGCTGCTAGCTGCTGTGCTGCCTTCAGGTGGATTTTAAGTTTCTGTTTCAGGAGTTTTTATGTCTCATACCTCTCTATTCTTCTTTTTACAGTTTTTGAAATGTTAAAATCTCACATCTCAACTTGCCTGGAGGCAGATACTGCCCTGCTTAGTAATTGTGATACATTGCAGATATGCAATAGCTCTTCAAGAGAACTTTGAAGGCTTGCACAATTAGATATGAAATGTTAAGTCTTTAAGCTTTCATCAGCTTTCACGCTGATTTGGACCAAACTTTGCATGATACTTGCAATTTCAACCCCTGCGTCACCCATTGGTGATGTTGAACCATGGCATTTCAAGAAAACTCCTCTTAGGTCCAGAGCAATTGGCACAACAAAAAATTCCAATTAGACTATCAAATGGAAAAATAAAGGAGTGGGAAAAGAGTATTATATTTCTTAGTACCTCAGGGCAAGTACTTTGTTTCCAGAAGTCTAAAGTGTCTAACAGTTCTACCACAGTTTTTTACATCTCAGTAATGCATGTGAAGTGGGTGACATGTCTGTACCGTGCAAGCAAATCAGAGTTGTACAAACATCTGTATCACCGGTACCCTAAATCCAGTACCAAACATAATTTTGTTATTACGTGAAGACTGAGTGTTGAGTGAGATCAGTTGCAGATTCTTTGGCCTTGTCTCACTGCTTACATTAATAAACACTTCATTGCAAGATAGAAATACTGTGCAATTTCTTAAAGGAGTAATTAAGTACAGCAATTAGATTCAGTCCTTCTAACTGAAATAACTTGTGAAGAAGAAGAAGGACTTTATTTGATTTTTCTTGAAAACTCCAGCTGTCTTGGTAAGAATTCTGGTGTTCTGATTTTTTTTCTCCAGGTAACATCATTACTGAGACGTGTTTTGCCTGAGGTAACCCCTAGTCGCCTGGCAAGTATTATAGGGGTGAAGTCTCTTCCACCAGCAGATATAAGTGATATAATTCATTCAACAGAAAAAGGAGATTGGAATAAATTAGGTATCTTGGACATGTTTTTGGGATGCATTGCCAAAGCTCTCACTGTACAGCTAAAAGCCAAAGGAACTACTATCACAGGGACAGCTGGCACTACTGCAGGCAAAGGAGTTACTACAGTCACACTTCCAATGATCTTCAATTCCAGGTTTGTTTAAAAAATATGTAACAAACTACAGCCTGCTGTATGCTGATTATGTACACTATTTCTTTGTGGTGGATTTTGACAACTACTAACTAATTATTTGAATTTATTTCATCTGTCACCATTTATCCTTTGCAGCTATATTCGGCGAGGGGAAAGTCATTGGTGGATGAAGGGGTCAACACCTACACAGATTTCAGAGATCATCATCAAGCTCATTAAAGACATGGCAGCAGTGAGTTTCTATTCTTTAAATGTGGAGGATATTCAAATATTTCTGATAATAAAAAGTACATTTTTTCATTACTTTTATTGCAGTTAGTATCAGATTGAGCTTGTTAAATGTGAATTTGTTTCAAGAAAAAAACTGCATCCTTTTCTGAATAGAATCTAGGGCTAAGAGCAGTAGCAACTGAGTTCTGATTCTGCTAAACAAAAATCCAGTTTTGAAATAAGCTTTTTTAATGAGTTGCTTATACTAGAAGTTTAAGAGGTGAACAATAATTGTGGGTCATTTTCTAACATTATTATGTTAGAAAAGCCTAATTTTCAAATCTTGAGCACTCAGAACTTCAATTAAAAAGTAAAATTTATCTGTCCTCTTCGTAACAGTTACAAGTGTGATTCTTTTCACATGACTTTTTCAACATTTGCAATGTGTAGGTACCTAGATCTGAGTTAGTCACTATAACTTCCTTTTTAGAGTCCAGTGAATCTCAATTATGTGTCACCTTCAGCATGAAGAACTTTAGAGGTTACATTAAGAGTTAAAGGCTGCAGCAGTCTGAATCAGAAACTTGAGGATAGGAGTCAGTGCCATAGGCTTAGAATGTCAAAGATTGGAAAGTATGCTGTGGTTCTGATGTTTGCTGTGTACTCCTCTTTATTTCTTTCTAATACAGGAACTATGGAGACTATTCAGGAGGGCGAGCTAGGCATGTGAAGCTGATTTCTCTAGGAACCCGCTGTGATCTGTGTGCTGGTCACAGTTGCTTATCCGTGCTCTAGCTCTACATCTTTCTTTCTCCAAAAGGGGTGGGGGGAGACTTTAGGAATAGGACTTCCCATTCTTCAAATCATATGCCCTCTACCTACTCCAAGTTAATTATTCCAGTAGTTGCTCAGAGACAACCTCAGTCAGTCACGTCTGTATTTGAGAGCTAATTTTTACCAGATCTGTCTGATTTGAAAATCAAGGCCAGGTTGGATGAGGCTTTGAGTAACCTGGTCTAGTGGAAAGTGTTCCTACCCATGGCAAGAGTGCTGGAACTAGATGATCTTGAAGATCCCTTCCAGCACTAATAATTTTGTGAAAACACCTGATTTATCTAAGTCATCCCAGATTTCCTCTTTTCTGTTCTAACTTGAGATACTAACCTAATGTTTTTTACCGGGTCTAATTATGATTTTAGTTGCTCTTAATAAAAGCTGTAATAAATTGAGTTTCCTCTTTAACAGGGTCATCTCTCAGAAGCTTGGTCACGTGTGACAAAGAATGCTATTGCTGAAACCATCATAGCTCTGACCAAAATGGAAGAAGAGTACAGATCACCTGTGAGGTGCATTGCAACAACCAGAGTAAGAACTTTAGTAAACTTAGCATTAGTTAATTGTTAATGTGCAGTAGGAGCCCATTCAAGAACCTTCTGATATGTCAGAAATACACAAGTCAAAACTGAATTAGAATTAAATACGCATCTTAGTTATCTCAGAAGTAATGAAGAATAAGTGTGATGCCTCTATACATTTGGGGGTTTATTCTTGAAATAATTCTTCTTGAAGTTTGTCACACTTGCCTTACACTAAATCTGATATCATCTGTGTGGAAAATTGCACAATATGTATCAGCTGTCTTCTTTCAGCTCTCCAAGCAATTATTTTAAGTGGTTTGACTTCAAGGTAATCAGCTGCCACATCTCAAGGCTATTATGAAAACACTGAGTAACAGATGTTCTCTAGGACAATTAAACTAAGCTTCACCTGTGTTTGTCTAAAAAAATATTTGCTCAGCTCTTTATTACTGATATGGTGTAACCTGGTGGTTTTCTTTTCTTGGTCTTTTTCTGCAAATCTTTTATAGAAACTAAGGATTACTTCAGCCTCGACAGATTGCTTGAAATACCATGAAAAACATATTTGTAAATTATGACATTCCTGCTGTCATAGGGAGTACAGATTTTAGCTTAATAATTACATATGAAAGTAAAAGAAGTTTGCAGTGGTTTCAAGCATTTTGACACTCATGTTGTTTTCCATCTTAAAAGTCTGTACCATTTGTTCTTTTCATCATTCTTGTTGCTCATAAAGTCTCTGCTTTCTGGAGGTCACAGTCTCTACCACTGGCTCCTGCTGTCATCATATTAGTTTAATCAGGTCTTAGAGGAGCTCCAAATGTCAGCCCAGCTGCTCCTGTGACTGAATGTAGTTCTGCCATGGAGGTGTGGGGTTTTGGGGGAGAGCCTGGTAAAGTTTCTCAACAAAAACAATTTTATTCAAATCAAACATTTGAATAAAGAGTGTTCCAAAAAGCAGCTGTCAAGCGCCTTTCAATTTTGTTTGCACTGACAAATTATTCTCATGTAGCTCATCTGTTCAAGATTTCACTGTAGTCAGTGGAGAAGAAGAGAGAAAAGCTTTCTTTGACTAGTTAGCTCAGAACCCTTTTTCAGGTAATGCCAATTGCCCAGTGCAGTGAGGAGGGAACAGAGAAACCAGTCTCACTGAGGTCAGGTTTTCTGGGGGTTGTTTTTGGGTTTGATTTTATTTTTATTAGTCTGTGTCCTTGAATTTCTTCATCCCTAAAGCCTGCAGTGTTTGGGAGCAATGTGCAAGTCTGTATTTGTCATATTTCTTCATGATGTGCTTTGGTTCATCTTTCTCTACTTTTTCTTTCTTATGTCCTAACTACTGTATTTATGGTCATAAAGTGATATACCTGAAAGAAACAAGGTAGTTCCCAAAAGTTAAATAAATTTTATTGTGTTCCTGACTTCTTCTGGAAAATAAACTTGCATTTTGTATGAGCAGGCTTCAGTTAACAGTTAAAGAGTTTGCAGGTAACGGTGACATTCTTACCTGCCAAAGTTTATCTTTTCAGTGTTTGGTTGGGGTTTGGTTTGGTTTTAATATGTCTAAGACATTTAATTCTACCTTGCCTTTCAACAGCTGTGGCTGGCCTTAGCATCCCTCTGTGTACTTGACCAGGATCATGTTGATAGACTGTCTTCAGGAAGATGGATGGGAAAGGATGGGCAACAGAAACAGATGGTGAGACTGAAAATCACACAATTTTGTGTTTACTTTTATTTATTCACTCATCAAAGAATTTAGAATAATGATAGAGAATGGTAAACTTGGCCTTTCTCCCTTTTCTTCCTTCCCAGTGGGCGTTGTTATATACATGTTTGAAGTATTTGTGTGCTAGACAAGCACTGCTCAGAAAACAGAAATTCCAACTTAAAACAGTAATGTTGCAATTCTACCAGTATTCAGGATGAAATAAGGACTTCCTAACACCTGTGGGATGAGTTTTTTGGTAGATTGACTCAGCAATACAATACAGCACCCTCTATCAGAGCTGTTTCTTTCTGTCTTAATCTCTGTCACAAAATAAAATCGATTCTTTTGCCTTACTCAATAAGTACTTCTCTGTAATTTAGCTTCCTCTTCTCCATCTCACTAGAGAATGATTACCCCAGGGAAAAACTCCTTCTAACTGAATTTAGTAAAACTACCATTTATACAGAGGACTTAAAAATTTGATATGGAATATGATTCTGTCCATACTTTTCATTTGACAAAATGCCTGTACTTTTCAGTATGGCAGAAAGCTTGTGATTTTTTAAATGCCATTCCAGAAAGAGCACAATAATGAAGCTGGTCTCTTTATATCTTGGTTAGGTGAGTCCCTGTGGGAAGCACGGGAAGGTTGTGCAATAGCAACCAAGGATAGGTAGAGCGAAGAAGCATCCAAAGCAGTTTAGTGTAGGTAGAATACAGGAGGCATAGAGCTGCAGCAGCAGCAAGGAATAAAACTCTGCTGAGCAGGAAGCAGACACAGGTTTCTGAGGTGATTAAGGAAGTCAAGGGACTTGGAGATGTCAGAGGAGCAGCCAAGGCATTGTCAAGCAGGTATTCAAGCTGCTGAACCCAGCCTGAAATTTCCCCGATCCTGTTTCACGTCAGGATATTCAAATGTTGAGGTGAACTGTGTGTCCCTAGCAGAACCGCTTTGAAAGAACTCTCTTCTAAGTTGCATGAGAGTATCATGGAAACCATGTGTTCTGGGATTACAGTGGAAACTTGTTCTCAGACATCTGCCTAGTTGGAATCAGTTGTTGAAGTCTATTTGTGGGGATATTTTGAATTGCAAAACAGAACCCTGCTGAATTTTTGGTTTTAATTATATCAGGAAAGCAGTTTAATTTTATGATGGGTTTTGAAGTTTGTTACTTCAGCCCTACTGTCTCTGAATTATGGATGACCTACAGCTTTGTTTAGATGTTTGAAAAGAGTAAACATACCATATCAAAGTAATGAAGGGTAAATATCATGCCTGTTGACTGACCTGAGTACTCATATCTCTGAACTTTCCTGTTAACGTGCCCATAGCCCATAAATCTCTTCTCAGACTAGTTAAAAGCAATGTCTCAGCTGTATTGTTGAAAATGCACTTTTTTGGTGCATTACGCAAAATATGAGATGAAGAATATCAGAAAAATTCTTGTCATAAATTGAGGGGGTTTATGTCAAGGAATATTGTTTAAATACTGGTTATTTTAAAGATAGCATTAGTAGTCAAAACAAGCTCTTTATCTGCCTTTATAAATTGGAGGGGAGGTGTGGGGTGTGTGACTGAGGGCAGAATAAAAACAGATGCCGAAAGGAAGTGAAGGACTTGATAAAGAGGAATTATTTCCTTTTTTCTCTCAGCCAATGTGTGATAACCATGACGATGGTGAAACTGCTGCAATCATTTTATGTAATGTCTGTGGGAATTTGTGCACAGATTGTGACCGATTCCTTCATCTCCATCGGCGAACAAAAACTCACCAGAGACAGGTAGAGTATACATGGCCCTGTGTTGTGTGCACTGCATCACTGTGTGCGTCTCCCTAAATATAATATAACCAGGTGGTAGCAAATACTGAATCTGAAAAGGGTGTTTTGTTTTATTTGGGAGATGGGACAGGTGAGTTTCCAGTTAATTGTCATTAGTTGTTTTTAGTTACGTTCTCATGTCCTTCATCTTTTACAAAGATTAGAAAATCTTGCAGCAGTTCCTAATTCTAGATCTTATGCTAGATCAGCTTTTTCTCTCTTGTTTAACATTGTTTAGGAACCCTTTTTTGGAGAATTTAGAAGCTGTGTAGACTTTCTTAAGTATATGCTGGTTCTGTATTCCTGTTACAGTTGTGTCTCCTTTACTACTTCTGTCATGAGTCAGTGCTTGTCAACTGCTTCATTTCTAAAGTATGTGTGTTCCTTTTTAATATCCAGGAAGACGATTTGACAGCAAATATTCCTACTGGTTCCTCTATGAATCTTCTCTTATTTTTCAATATTCTTCTAGCTTTCACTGTGTTTTCACAGATAAACATGTTGTCCAATCCATAAGCTTGAAAATTTCCTGACTTCTTTTGAGTTTGTTTTTAGGATTGAAATTTTGACTAGATCTGAGTTTCTATAACTTGCCAAGTACTCTGCTAATTATTACTCTTCTGTGGTATTCTTTTATCCTTTTTGTCTCTAAACTTGAAACTACATTCTCTTTGGATTTTTTCTTTTTGCCATTGAAATTAATGTTGAAGATGCCTTTACTTTTGGAATTCTTGAACATTTCCTTTTTCCTGCCACTATTTCTCATTTATGGTTTCCTGTGATCGTTTATTTTCCCCTTTCCCTCTGACTACTTATATTTGTACAAAGATTAAAATAATAAATGCCATTAATAAAGTTAATTCAATGGAACTCATTCCTCTTCTCCCTCTCCTACAATGCATCTATATTAACTTTTTAGTTATGTTCAGGAATGGGCTTTTAAAGGAGATGATCATATCTCCTTAAAGTGCATTGTTTTCTGTTATTGAGCAGCCTTGGAGGCTGAACTGGATTGTTTTCAGGTGACACTAAAAGCAAATCACAAGATAGATGCAGGGCCACACTGCTTATGGTCCTTCAGTGCAAGGGATCAGCTGCTCTAGAGCACGTGTGATGTAAACATCAGACCTTTAATACCGAGTTTTGCTCTCCAGTGAAACATTCCTCCCTGGTGCCTCAGCATTTGCAGTGTAGTCTCAGCCTGGCACTTCCATGTGTGTCTGTTACCTTCTAGTTCTTAGCCAGAGTCTTTGCAATCCCCGTTGAAATTTTCCTGTTTTGTCATCCTGAGAAGATTATTCTATGTCTACTCTTCTGCCATGGCACAGCACAGTCTAGTCTCATTCATTTTTCTGATTTCTCCTATATAGCCTGTTCAGATTACAGTTGATAAAAAGTAAGTTCTTATCTCATAGAAGTCCTCACATTTCTCCTTTAATCTGTCCAAAACAGCTACTTATCAGATTTTCCTACTTACGTCTAAACGCATGTTTAAACTTTTGCTCTTTATTCACCATTTTTACCTTTACATCTCACATGTTAAGCCTCTCAAATTCAATTTTAATTCTGTCATGTTCCCTCTCTCGTGTTTTCTGTTTGCTTCCTGTTCTTTGTCCGACTTCAGTCATACATACCTCTTTAATGTATTTTCTCTCCCTTCCAGAAAGGACAGCCTGTAAGTTACTCAGATGTGCTTATGTGAATACTATGTGAAGCGGTTAGGGGCTTTTTTTTCTGATTGTAATAAGAATTAAAGTGAGTGTATACATCCATACCTGGGAAAATTCTAACTTTTATTGCATTGCAGGTGAAACAAATGCAAACAGAACTGCCTTCAGAGCTTGGGAGGGGAGCAAAAGAAGAGACTGCATGAAGTTCCCTAAGGATTTCATGCGGGTTTTTTTATTTTGCAAAAACTTGTTATTTTCCTCATTGTAGCCAAAAGTATCCACTGTGTATTTATATGAAAGTCAAAAATATTAATATTACACACTTCTGTAATTGTTATTCTATACTACATGGTATTAAGACCCTAATTCTTGGTGTTGCTTTGATAAACTACTAGCATGGTTATGTGAAGATATTTCTGATGTTATCGTGTGCTTTTAATATACTGTGGCATACTGGATGTGTGGGGTAGGAATTATTAAATCCAACCTCTGTATTTATTAAACCAGAAAAAAATGTGCAGCTCTCTTCTTAGCATTGCTGCACTGTTGTTTCTCGGCCATGTTGGATCAAGAGTTAATTTTATTCATTTTTATTTCTAGAAACACTAAGCCTTTATCCTGCGTATCTGCAATATGTACAAGTAATGGAATGTATAAAAGAAAAACAGCTTGCAGTAGACAATCTCCACAGAATTTATAAAATGCCTGGTGTAAATCTAAAGAGAGTGACAAAAATTACAGAGACGCGTCTATGCGCTAACTAAACATGCTGTTTAGTATCTGTTTGGTTACCTTGACAGGTGTTCAAAGAAGAAGAAGAAGCTATCAAAGTTGATCTCCATGAGGGCTGTGGTAGGACCAAACTTTTCTGGCTGATGGCATTAGCAGATTCTAAAACTATGAAGGCTATGGTGGAGTTCAGAGAACAGACAGGTAAAACACAACTGTTATTACTTGCTTTTTATCCTGATTATTGTGATTTTCACCTGCTTTAGGGCAATGCTTTTAATTGCTTGTTAATAAAAATAGAATCGTTTAACTGCATAATAATTGCTGGATTTCTGGTTGTTTTCTGTGACTGCTGCTTTGATGTCTGATAGAATTATCAGTCCCTTGTGTTCCATTAGAACATTTTTGGCCTTTTTCTCTCTCGCGGCCACAGGCAAACCGACCACCAGCAGTTCTGAAGCATGTCGGTTCTGTGGATGTAGGAGTGGAACGGAATTATCAGCAGTGGGAAGCGTTTGTTCTGATACAGACTGCCAGGTGTGTATAAGCGAGTATCAATCATCATTGATTACATAAATTGAAAAGATCATAAGATGAAATGGGCTTCTTATTTTGAATAAACCTTGTTTATCCCTGTGGTCCATTTTAAATCAAATCTCTATTATGATAAAGTTCTAATATTGAATATTACCATTCAAAAAATTCTGAGTTTGTAAGTGTTTATTTTAATTACAGACTACAAACACTAATAGTCAACTAACATACTGGGTGATTTTATTATTATCTTCAAAAGTATCTCAGGTTTTCTCAACAGCCTTGCAATTATAAAGTAAAATACATGCTGTCAGCATAAAGTCAAACGAACCAGAAAGCCCAATAAAAAGAGTTCGCTCAACAGTCAGTGTATTATGTGAGTGGTAGAACATTTAAGACTTGGCCAGGTTTGTCATCTGTATCCATGAATCCTGAGTGTTTCTGTGCCCTACAGTGTGGATGCAATTGGCAGAGGGCCAAATCCTAACCAGTTTCTTACCCCACCCTGTTTATTTCTAAGTGAAGCAAATTGGTCATCTTTTTTTCCTCTCTCAGCCTATGAAGACATAATATTAATGTTACTTAAATTCAGTTCAATTTGTTGTTAGCTTCTGGGTAACTTTTATAAGTTTTCTATTTATTAGGGATGGAAATTAGAGGTGGTTAAAAATCCATTTCCATGTAAAATCACTTTATACTGATTAATGATAAGCTTATAATGTATTCTTAAGAGTGGGTCACTTGGTATCTCTCCAAAATCTGCAAATATCTTAAAGGCTGTTAATACAGAGTAAGCACTGTTTATGCAGGAAGCACTCAATATATAAAACACACATGAAGGATCAAAGAACAGTTCTCTTGCTATTGAAAGTTTTAAATTATGGTTTCATTAAGCCATTTCCATTCAGGAGTAATGCAGGTAAACAAAGGAAACATTGTTATTTCAAGTACACAGTGTTCACCTTTTCCCAAGTGCCTGATGCAGCAGCAGACAATATTAAATCATGACTCTTTCATCTCAGGTTATTGCACAGACCAGCAGTCCTTCGAAAAGCAATGCTGTCAGAACACTCAGTGATGGGGAAAAGATTATGAACTCTTTACTTTTAATTTGTTTAGGAGTATGCTAAGATTGCCTGCAGCAAGACACACCCCTGCGGTCACCCCTGTGGAGGCGTTAAGAACGAAGAGCACTGTTTGCCGTGCTTGCATGGCTGTGATAAAAACGCTACAACTCTTAAACAAGATGCTGATGACATGTGCATGGTCTGCTTTACTGAAGCACTTTCAGCAGCACCAGCTATCCAGGTTTCTTGTTTGTTTGTTTTTTTCCCCTTTTAAGAGGTTACTATTACGATTGTAATGTGCAGTATGAGGGAAGTGAAAATAGGAAGTCTTGCAAATTATGCTCTTAAAAATTTGAAAACAGACAACAATAGTTAAGCTACTTAAAAAGCTTTCTTTTTGTCTGGCATTAATTCTATTTCAAGAAAGCAGATTGCATCAATGTAGTTTGCTGTGTCTTATTTATTAAAATACATGGTGTTTTATAAAGGAGGAAAACAACTGAGGTAATAAGTGGATAATAATTCACATGTATTTCATATATCCATAGGTGGTCTTGAGTGGTTATGATTTTAATGCCCATTTTATGTTCTTTCTCATTGTTAAGAAGAAAATAGGGGTCTTCTAGGATTTTAAATAAATTAATATTGAGATTGATACATGTTTCCACTTAAAAGCAAATAACTACTTCCACTTTAGTGGTTAATGTAACTTCAGTATTCACTTACTCTTTTCTAAAGCTGGACTGCAGCCATGTTTTCCATTTGCAATGCTGTCAGCGAGTACTAGAAAATAGATGGCTCGGGCCAAGGATAACTTTCGGGTTTATGTCCTGTCCAATTTGCAAGGTAAATGAGCTGCATGGCTACCTAAGTCAAGCAACTGACCTGATACTTAGCTTTTCCTTTTCTTTTTCACTTGTTAATACTGTATTGCTTGTTACAATATGAGTTATACATTACTTGTTTTCTTAATTTCACATGTTGCTATAGAAAGACTAGTATTGATGCATCTTTTTACCTTTTCCTACTGTTTCCTGGGGTGTCCTCTCAAGAAGAGAGCATAGTCCAGACATTGTCTTAATGCTTTTTTATTCTTAGCACCATCAGCTTGTAAATTCCCAGTATTTGGTGATGGTGGGGAGGGGAAGAAGTAATCTTAATGCACACTATCTGAAGCAGGAATTCTCTATTTCGCTTTACTTTTAAAGCTGCTTTGCTTTTCAATGTGGGGGCAGAGCTGAAGAATACATGCACTTAGTTCAGCTTAAGTTACTAACAATTCCTCTTGGACTCTACAAAACTTAAATCACTGTAAGCAAAAGCATATGACAGCTGCTGGAAAGAAGAGCACTTTACTCCACCCTAGGAATTTGAAATTTGGGAATGGTCAGCCATTCTACACGCTGTGGTTCTTCTGTCATGTTGCATTGTAATTTATGGCAGTAGCTTGTGGTCACCAAATGATAAAGAGGACTGACAGTCATTATGCTTAATTGCTGAGCAGTAAGCCAAAAAGGACCAAAATTACAGAAAATATACAATCAGAATATTCCTGTGCTGTGTTGAATATTTCATGTACTCTTCACCACCTCCTTGGCTGTTAGTCTTTTGGAAGCGTTGATGTTCCCATATCACAGCAGGCCATAGAAAAAGCATTCATGGATACTATTTTTGCAGCAAAGAGAGTACATACTATATCAGCCATTTTCTGAAATGTCCAGTGTCCAGGCTCATATGTTTGTATGACATCTATCATGCTATTTGTGCCTGACCATAACACAAATTATCATATCTGTTGGGATAAAGATGCAAGGTACTTTAATCAGCATTTTTTTATTTCAGAACAAAATCAATCACACAGTATTAAAGGATTTGCTTGATCCAATCAAAGAACTCTATGAAGATGTAAGGAGAAAAGCGCTAATGAGATTGGAGTATGAAGGGCTGCACAAGAGCGAGGCCATCACAACGCCAGGTGTTAGATTTTATAATGACCCAGCTGGCTACGCTATGAACAGATATGCTTATTATGTTTGCTACAAGTGCAAAAAGGTATGGTGTTAGTTACTAAATGTATGTTACCATTTCAAAAGTAATTACTTAGAATAGAATATATGTTTAATATATTGTGTATGGAGCAGAAAAGCAGGAAAAGATGTTGCTTATAGAATCATTATTTAATAAATCAAGTGCTGGGCAAATGAGATGTAAATAGTATCTTACCTTGTAAAGCTCAAGGTAAGCTTTACAAGGTAAGCTGTATACAGAGCAGCTCAGAAACCAAAAGCACATTTGAGTCGATGGCCACTGACAAGAAGGTGCAGTGCTTACTTCCTCCAGTACCTATTCACCTCAAGCTGCTATTTAATTCTGACATGGGGTTCATAGAGCATCCAAATCCTGTTCCAAAAGCCTTAAAGTCGCTTGCATAGACCAGGGTATGTTGCAGTTTTTGGTCTTGTTCATCCTGAGACTGAGTGACACTGAGTGCCCCAAAACCACATACCTAGAGTCAAGAGAGATCAGAACAGTGGAGGCCACTGAAGTGGCAGTCATTGATCATATTCCCTTTACAAATGGAATGGGTTAAACTGAAAAGAATAGTTAAAAGAGTAATTGTCTCTGGTTTAACATCCAATCGTTTCTGTATGCAATTAAGGCATATTTTGGTGGTGAAGCTCGTTGTGATGCTGAAGCTGGCCAAGGAGATGACTATGATCCAAGAGAGCTTATTTGTGGTGCGTGCTCTGATGTTTCAAGGGCTCAGGTCAGTAAATAGCTTCTGTTCATGTTTTTATTTTATTCTGAAACTCCTGAGTACCTGAGCTGTACAATAATTCACAGTCATTTGTAATTATATTCATTGTACAGCATTGTATAGTATTAATATATTCTACAGAATGTAGAAATGAGTTGTTGGGATTGTTACAACATGGCTGCTTCACTGACTGGTGTTTGCTTTCCTTTGTTCAGATGTGTCCCAAACACGGTACAGATTTCTTAGAATACAAATGCCGCTACTGCTGTTCAGTTGCTGTTTTTTTCTGTTTTGGGACAACACATTTTTGCAATGCTTGCCATGATGATTTCCAAAGAATGACAAGCATCCCTAAAGAAGAGCTCCCACACTGTCCTGCAGGTAGGACTTGGAAAAAGCAAATTTACCACACTGCATTCTGAAATAACAAGTTCTTATTAACTTTTCTTGCTGATTTTTTTTGGTTTTCTGGCAATGTCATTGCACTGATCATTTAAACCATAGATACTGTGATACAGAAGATTCCTATACCAGGCATTTCCCTATACCAGGTCAGACTCCAGATGTAGAATGATGTGTAAAATTGTGTATTGATAAAATAAACACAGTATTAACTGATGTATCTGTACTTAGGTAGCCATCATTTACAAACTGTTACCTCAATGCCTTAGTTACTAAGCTCATGTGCTGTATATTGATTTGGCATTAGTAAATGATTGGGGCCAAAAGTGAGATCTTTTTGTAAAGATACTTACATAAAATAAGTAAACAAATAAATTACAATTCCTGATATAACCTTAGAATTATTGTTTACTGCAGAATGTAACTCTTGTTCATTATTGTCAATTTTGCTCTTAGACTGTGTGAATTTCTTCCACAGTATTAATGAGAGAAAACTTCCTTAAGTGACTCTCTATAAGCTTCTTGCCTTCTTTAATTTAAATTTGATTGGTTTAAATTACATGGCAGTTTGATCATTTTTTTTGTCTTCAAAGACCAATTCAACATTTGAACGAGATGTATTACCTTCACTGAGTGTGTTTGGGGGGTTTTTTTGAGGAAGTGTACTATATGTTTGTTTACACTGTCTGCGAGCATTAATGTATTTTTTTTTCTTTTCTTTTTTTCCTTCACCCTTAAATTCACTGTAGGTCCCAAAGGTAAACAACTTGAAGGAACAGAATGTCCACTTCATGTTGTCCATCCACCCACTGGTGAAGAATTTGCTCTGGGTTGTGGGGTTTGCAGAAATGCTCACACTTTTTAGACTAGCGTTTTTTTTAACCAGAGCAAAACAGGTGCCCTCATCCGTCAAGTGTCCTGAAAATAAAGTCCAGCTGGGATGAGGATGGGACCATTCCATAACCCAGTAAAAGGAACAATTTACAGTGCAAGAAGGATGCCAAATACCATGTACATAATTCTTGCTGTGAGATATTGACATTTTTTGAACCAAGACATCAAAATTTGTGAGGTGTTTGCATGTGGCCATTACAGTCATCGGCTAGGAAACATTGGACATTTACAAATAAACAATTGTTATTAAAGGATCTGTGTGTCTGTGGACTATGAATGATGCTGGCTTTCAGGAGAAAGAAAAAAATATTGATTATTGTATACTGACTTTTTGTAATCTTGTACAATTGTAACGCATCACAAGTGGGGATGGGAGAGAGGAATATTCTGGTTTATTTCCTAGACTGTTATAAAAAAATGTGTTAGGAAGGCATAAATGTAACAAGTATCACACTGTATATAAAGGTATCAATGTTTGTCCTGTATAAGAAATATTAAATTACAACAGCAGTTTCATTTAAACTTCTGGGTTATGTTTGAGCCTGAAATTTTAATGAAGTGCAATACTGAGTGTGCCTCATATCTTGCAGCTGTAAACATAATGGAATGTACATGTCAATAAAGCCACTGTACATTTTTATACAGTGAAAGTCTAACAAATGTGTAAGCCTCCATTTTCAGAAACACTTTTAAAACAGAGGAGGGGGGAAGAAGGGAAGTGTCCTTTAATTATTTCAGCAGACTCTTAAAAAGTAGGAAAGTTTTTTGGATAAACTGGTGGTTATGGAAGTACTTAAGACATAAAATGCACTGCTCCATTTCTCAACAGAAAAGGTGGGTGAGTGTGCTAGCATTCATATGAAGAATTGTATTTCCATTTCAATTACCAAGAGTGTTTTAGAACACAAAAGAATTTAAATTTTAAATTATTTTTGATCAGTTATATTTCACTGAAGATTCCTAGTCACTCCTTCTTTTAGGACAAATAGCTTTTTGCTGTGAATTTCAAAATGTTCATTTCATAGGAATCCGAAGTCCTCTGCACCTGCATAATGAATGCAAAATGTAACTTCAAGTAAAATCTTCTTTCTATAAGGTTCTCTTTAGATGTTTTTTTCTCAGATGTGTTCAACTCCCTTTCTAGCATTTCTGTCTTGAAGCTGATGGAAAGTATGTTACTGGCTTTTACATTTAAGATATTGGTAGATGGCATCCACACCAGACAATGTTGATCAGACTGGAACCATGGGATCCATCTTGCCTAACTTCAGACATCTCTAACCACAGAATCCCAGAAGAGACCTTCTGGAGATCATCTTGCCCAGCCCCCCTGCTAAAACAGGTTTGCCTAGAGCTGCATGACTCTCTGCACTTTGAAATAGTTCGGAATAGTTCACACACCTGTGAAGTACAATTGATCTTACTGTAGCTCTGCCGAGGGATCAGGACAGGCTGGATCCATGGGCCGAGGCCAGTTGCATGGTGTTCAGCAGGGCCAAGTGCTGGGTTCTGTGCTTGGATCACCACAACCCCAGGCACTGCTACAGGCTGAAGGAAGGGCTGGAAAGCTGCCCAGCAGAAAAGGACCTGGGAGTGCTGGTGACAGCAGCGGAACATGAGCCAGCATGTGCCCAGGTGGCCAAGAAGGCCGGTGGCATCTGGCCTGTATCAAAAATAGTGTGGCCAGCAGGACCAGGGCAGTGATTGTCCCTCTACTGGGTGTCCGACCCATTGTCATATTTAGAAAATTTCTGAGTGTATTATGAGTTCGTAATTCATAATTACAAATTAATTCTATTTTTTAATATTTCAGCCTTCTTTTATTTTAGACTAATAGGCATATTAATTTAGGAAATTGAGATTATGGTGTGGAAAGGACATAACACTTCATGTTTATTAAGTGGATAGAGTGAGGGATAAGGCAGTATTGGGGAAATGTTTTTGTCACACACAACTGACCATCCCCTACCACCACTTCAGGAGGGCGTCATGGCCACATGTGAGCATCTGAGCTCTTGAGAGCTCAGCTCTCTCACGTAATGGTTGAACCTTGGACACGCTGCTCCCACACCGCCTCAGACATTCACGTCACCGCATCTCCCCCACGCTGATCTCTGCCGGTGATTATAACAGATGCCAGCACAGGCCACTAATCAGATCAGTCCACAATAAGATTGCTGTATGCCTTTCCAGCAGTCTCACATGTTTTTCTGTCAGCGGTTGATCCACAGCCCACGCAATGGAAATAGTCAGTTCTTGTTTGTACCACCCTGTTTGCCACAGCCCGCCACACACAGCTAATTTATACCAAACTCAGTTCCTGGCCAAGGCGAGGCCTCAGTGCTCACACTTGGATCACTAGTTTAAAAATAGCTTAAACTTCCATGGGTGTATCCATGCACTGAACACAAAGTGAACAGTAAAAGTTAATAAGACACAGCTAATTACCATGTCACCATGAGAGCCAAATACACTTGGTCCTTATAAAACAGGTTTTGCTAATTCCGTCATACTGGGTTCATGTTTCGCCTAGACAGAGGCTTAGCTACGGAGTGTCAGGACCACCCAGTCATTTGGGATAGAACTCAAACTTGGCAGGGCTTTTCCACAGCCCTCTCTTTAAGCCATGCCACATATTGCAGGTGCCAGAGCGCAGTGGTTGTAGGGCAGATGCCTTGTCCCTCAGCCCAAGGTGTACTGGAAGGGCTATGCTGTCGCAGCCCCCCTCTCACTGATAGGGTCTGGTAGTGAGCTTGTACTGCCAAGCATTCCAGGATCTGGCTCCTCACCAGCTATTCCTGCAGAGATGCAGCCAAATACAGAACAATAAACTTGATTACACAGGAGCCAGGTGCAACAGGTATCATGAGTCATTGATAACCACCCAAAGATGCCCCCTGCCAGCTGGTCCAGGAAGTTTTCTCAGGTAATACCCACCTCTGCAGTCTCTTGGGATTCAGGAGGTGCTCTCTGCTCTTGCCTCAATGTTTCATGTAGGCTATGGGCTGCTCGTTGAAATACAATCCCTTTGGATGTAGCCAGTTTCTTTCTGTGTACCTAAAAGGGTATTTGGACACTGAAACCTGGGATAGGTGCTTGAGGTAGTGCTTTGGGTCATCCACTGAGCAGCACACGCAGTGCCTTTTGCTGCTGCCATCCATGACATTGCTTCTACACTCCCACTCATTTCTGCATCCCAAGTGATCCAAGTATCCTTAGGCCATATTAGGTCTCAGCTAATCTAGTATTTCCACCTCCTTGCCTGTTCATTCAGTAATATTCCTTTCCTGCATGTAACTTAGTATGCATCCTCCCCTGCACAGTTTAACTTTTCTGCTCAGTCAGCTGCCCTGGAGAGCATTCCCACTCCACCCAGCCCCATTCCTAGGTCTCACCTCTGCCATTAGAAGAGTCAGAACAGCCATTAGAAGAAAGAAGGATGGCATTAAGTATGCTGGCACACAAGGGGAATGCATACTCCCCTGTGGCCACGTGTGCAGCAGTGCCACATCACTTTAAGCTAGAGATTCAGGCGGTTTGGTGTGAATGGGGTATGATCCACTAGAGGGAACTCGCCATTCTAATGCCTATTCCTAACATGGACACTTAGAAACTTGGCTGCAGGACCTCAACAACAGCTCTTTAAATGCATTTGCCTGAGGGCAGGTTGTGTCAGTGGACTCTGTCACGGAGCTGTAATTGCAATGGGATGATCTGAGCTACAGGGTAAACACAACTCCCCACAGGTTTTGCTCTAATAGACATAACATGTGTAAGCTGATCTGCTGGCTTTGCATCCACCTCTGTCTCCCTTTTCTCCAAGACAAACAGAATTTGAGCAACAACATTCCAGTTCAAGACACTGTTACTCATAAGATTGTTGTCTCTATTTCTACATCTTTGGGTTTTTTCATACTCCCAGTGGGTTGTAGAATGGCCTGGAATCATAAATCTTTGTTTTCCTCCTGATGGAGGCTGGGCAACTACATACCTCCCACCAAACAAATCCTTCTTTCTGGCACACCCCGAGTGCCTTACTGCTGACTGAATTTGACATTTCCTATGAATAGGTGTCCACTAGCAGGACTTTGGATTTGTTCACCCAGCACTCTCATGCATTCAAGAAACTGGTGAATAACTTCTGAATTTTGCCCCCAGTGGTAGGACACAAGACTTACAAACAAGCCATATTCGAAAACCAGCTTGAGGGTGTCTCTGCAGGACACATTTCACATGACACATAAGGTACCCTCCTTCTGTGCCTTGGTATGCAGGCCAATCCGAATACAAGTGCCAGCCCCCTCTTAGCAATAAGTCTGTTTGGGAATCTTTACCACTGTGGCTTGCTAATCATGTTAACTCCTCACCCACCGGCAGATTCAGGCGAGCTGATTTGCAAGGAGCCACACAAAACACAGAGAAAATTCTTGTAAACCAAAAACTCCTCTACCAGGATGCTGTCAGACCAACCTATGGATGAGCTGGCGCTGCCCCTTTCCAGCAGCACTGTTCTGTCCATGGATCACACCATGGCAAAGATGAGGTGCTGTCTGTGCTGCTGGGCACAGCTCAGCCCACTCTGCCCATTTATATGGCAGCCCATTCCTTTTCAGCCAAGGCCATGCCATGAGACTCCCGTACAGGAGGGGCTTCAGCAAACAGCAGTTTTTACTGTATTACCTAACAAAATAGAGTGGTACAACAGCTTTTACCCACAAAGCAACCACGTGAGCTGTTGGAGTGAGAATTCCTCTGGACATAGGCCCAGAGGAAAGTCAAAGCACAGGGATTGAATTAAAACCTTTGGATAAGTTGAGATACATGAAGTCACATCAAAGTGAAATAGAAATACAGATTTTTTAACCTTTAGTAGAAATATATGTTAAGTGCCTTAAATGCTGAAAAGCTGCAGCAGAGACCTTAGACATAGCTTGTACTGCAGCAGTTTTACCCTTTCACAGAACTTCTTTACTTTAGACAAAACATAGATAGAATGTATTGCTCACATTTTTTAGATAGAGTGTTCACATAAACAATAAGAGCTGACAGAAATTGTATACGCAAATCTGTGTAATACCTATGTAAGATTTATGATCATTAGAATTAGAGTAGGATAGGTTAAAGAAAAGAAAACTAGAATCGTGTGTTAACTCTATTGGTCAATTAATAAATATAATCAATAGTTCTGTAAGTTAGACGGAGTCATCAGTCATCAGTAATCAATCGTCAGTCATCGGCAGTCAGTCATCATCACCATCATCATCAGAAGAAGAACAGAAGAAAGAAGAAGAAGAAGATTCTGTTTGCTAGTCTGCTACTGCTTTTATTATGTTTCCCTCTCTTGGACTCTGCCTTCAGAAAACTATGGAACTATGAAATAAAAGACTTTTATAAGGCAGCAGTGTCTCTGCTCTCTCACCCTTGGCCGGTAAAGGGAGGGTAACCCGTCACAGACTTCAACAGTGAGCCATTCATCTAGAAAGAATTACTAGAGCCTCTAGAGACAGAAACAATATTTAGACAGTGAGGAACCTTTTAAAAAATGGTCTCCCACTTCTACTGGAGCATGAGCAACATCAGGTAATCAGCCTGTTGCAGGCAACACTCTAGCCTGCTGTTGCTCATCCTTAGTTTTATCTTTTTATTTTTCTGTGGCCATGAGACCTTAAATTGAGGCCCACTGGTTTAAAGATCATTTTACTTACAGCTACTATTTAAAAAAAAAAAAAAAGAAGAAGACAAGAAGACACTGAGTTACAGCTCCTGTTCTCCTGTTCTGTAAGGTCTTGCTTGTGAAAGATAGAATATACTTATTTTATCAGTCTATAATACCACATTCTAACAGTGTAAGAAAGTTCCTTGCCACAGAAAATGTTCCAGTATAGACATATTAAGATAATAAAACCAGGAAGTTTCCCTAATGATATCCATCACTGAAAAACATTCACTTCTTTTGGCACTGAAAAATAACAAGTTCAGATTTTCTCTAGTTTTTCTTTTTCAGCACAATCTGTTGAGGATTAAGATTGTTACAGACATTCTAGACCACTTTCTTTCAGCCACTACTCATCGCATGAATATTCCCCATATTTTTTACAGCTTCTATTTTCATTAAATCAGAGTGGGGTACTCATGCCCTGCAAGCCTGACATACTTTCATCATAGCTGGATCTGGTCTGTTATTGTTACTTAACTCTATTCCAACCGCTTCTGTGGTTTTCCCCTCTGCATTCTTATCCTAGCCAAATGCAAGCCAGGCTTATCAGAGTGGAGCACAGTTGCTTGCTTCAGGAGCGCTTCAGAGCTACTTAAACATGGCCAGAAAATCAGCACAGGAGACTTTCAGTGCTAAAAGGTGCAGCACCGACAATCAAGACCTGGCATTTGAAACGTTGCTGCGGCTTCATCAGGCAGGCAGTCTGCCAGCTGAAATGAGAAGACCTGTTCCTGTACAACCCCAGCCCGTGGTGGTGAGAGCCCCCCTTAGACACGGGGATGTTACTGGCTATCTCTTGGCTTTTATGTCTCTGAACTGTTCCTCATCTTCACATGGCGACAGTGAGGGATGCTTCACATCTCTGCTATGAGTGACCCTCCCACCTGAAAAACTGACACTTCAGAGAATTTCTCCTTCTCTTTCGGAAAAATAAAAAGCTACAATGCAGTTTCCTCAATAGTCTGCATTTCTGCATAGCAGGGCTCAGCACAGGCCCTGAACTTTTTCTGTTACTACTGGAAGTGTACACAAATAAAACTATTATCATTTAACATAGTCCCCTCTCAAAAACCCATCTGCTGTTAGTTAAGTGATTAGTAAGGCAGAGAAACTACCGAATGCAGACACACCTAATAAAGGTGTCCAAGCTACTGACAAAATCTTCAAAGTGCCCAGCCACCGCTGGCAACGACAGGGCTCTTTCACAGACCAGCCCAGACCTGTGAATGTTCTTTGAACCTTTACTGCTTGGACCCTTCTTAACCTGCCGCCACCTGTCTCAGTGCCAGCTACCTGAATCCAAGAGCTCTGCAGGGCTTTGCCTGCCTGCTAAGCCAGAGCCAGCCCCGGGGGGCACCAGGAGCCCACACCACGAGCTACCAGCAGGTTTTCTTTGATTCAGTTCTGATAAACTGCCCGGTTCTCGTGCTTTGCCCACAGACACCACAGACATCTTTGTCACTGCTCTGCACCATGTCCAGGGCCTGGTTCAGCCCCAAGAACAGAGCTGCAGCTGCCTTTCTTGCTGATTTTAGCTCCTATGATCCCAAACAGTGGGATGCTGAGCATTCTTTCTGCACTTGTTCTCCTCTCCTACACACACGAAGGGTGCCTAAAACTTACACAAGCGGTTACAACAAAGCAAAGAAGGGCACAGGCAGTGAGCCAAACTCTGTTTACTCCAAAGATAAGGCAGCAAATTGTAACTGCACGGCACTGTAAGAAGTTCCTCCCAGTAAGTCAATACACTGAAACTCAGATAATGCAAGTAAGGGTTTTAAAGTTACGTTACCTTACAAATAATGAAATTGCAGCTGTTACATCTCCCAAGACCTCTACACAAACTCCAAAAATATTTGTTTTGGTCAAAAGATGTTCCTTTTTTTTTTCTGCAGACACAAGAATTTGATCAGAGCGTAAATCTTGATGAAAATATATTTTTACTGACTTCACATGATATGACTCAGTTACATCACATTACAGTGCACTTAATGCTGCCTTAAAACAGTAAGAGGTGACTGGGAGAAGCAGCAGCTGCTTGCTCAGTATTTGTTGAAAAATAATAGATCCTTCTCCCCACAGACAGGGCCCAGGTCTGGTTCCAACCTTTGCAGTCAGAGCCTGACTTGGTCTCCTACATCTCCAGCAGTTTGCAACTTATACACTGTTATTTTCCCGGTGTTACAAACCAGCTCTGAATTGGAACACAAGGGCTGAAAAGATAATTCCTAAGCAGCGAGAATGGAAGACACTGAACATTTCCAGATGGGGACAGCAAAACAGTTATTGCAGGTTTCTTAACAATACTGGCTTCATTCATAAATAGATCTCATTATCTACCAAGCCTTATGTAGCTGTCTCATAAAACAGAGAAAATTATACAGTCACATATTTGCTATTACAAGCTTGTCTAAGATTCTCACTAATCTGCTCAAGGTGAGGTGATAACTCACCTCTTATTTCCAGATTTTTTGTTGCTTGTCCTGAGAAGCTGAAGACTGGATGTAGATTCATAAATATGCACAGAACTATAATGGCTGAGCTTTGGAAAACAGCTCAAGACATTTTGAATTCGAGAAAAAGAGATTATTTTCTCACAGAAACTCAAAATAAAAATTCGTATTTCTCACTGAAAAACAATCCTGTTTCTATGCAAGTCTTTTTTTTTTTTTCCCCACTAATAATCTCAAGGAACTAGACTTAAAAATGAAAGAAAAAATAGCATACTTTAAGTATGCAAGGAAATGTATTTATATAAAAAGTGCTTCTCAAAGATCTCAGGGATGGTGACATTCGAGTGACCACTGAAGAACGTTTCAAAGACATTTCAAGACTGGGGCGAGCACTGGATCACATACGGCTGTTTCCAAAAAAATTAATGGCAGGAATTGGGATTAAAACGATTTGAGTAGTAATTTATTTACTATAGATTCCAAAAAAACGAATAATTTGTGAATCTCAACAACTGTAAAGAGTTTGGACACATACAGGGCCGAAAATTGAGGTGTATTGGAGTGTACCACATGCGCCAAGGACACGTTGTAACAAGGCATTTTCAGCCCATCGGAAATGCCACACATCCCTTTGTCTTCTCTGCCTGGCAAAATCCCAAGCACATTATTCCGAGGGCCTGCTGGCCCCAGGACTCCTTGGTGGTTTGCTTTCCCCATTACATCTATTCCTAGGGCCAGCCTCACATGAGTTTTTCAAATCACAGAACATCACCGGCTGTACCGGTGATGAAGATCCAGCTCCATCGCTGGTAATATTCAGTGTGCCCAGGTGGCCAAGAGGGCCAATGCCATCCTGGCCTGTAGCAGCAACAGTGTGGCCAGCAGGGCCAGGGCAGTGATTGTCCCGCTGTACTCAGCACTGGTGAGGCTGCACATCAAGTGTTGTGTCTGATTCAGGGTCCCTCACTACAACAAAGACATTGAAGGGCTGGAGTGTGTCCAGAGAAGGGCAATGGAACTGGAGAAGTGTTTAGAACATAAGTCCTATGAGGAGCAGCTGAGGGAGCTGGGGGTGTTCAGCCTGGAGAAAAGGAGGATTGGGGGGGACCTTGTCACTCTCTACAACTCCTCAAAGGAGGTCGTAGCCAGGTCGAGGTCAGCATCTTCTCCCGGGTAACCAGTGACAGGACAAGACCACATAGTCATAAATTGCACCAGAGGAGGTTTAGGTTGGACAGTAGGAGAAATTTCTTCACAGAAGTGGTGGTTAGACATTGGAATGGGCCGCCCGGGGAGGTGGTGGAGTCACCATCCCTGGAGACCTTGAAGGAGACGGGACGCGGCACTGACGAGGCACTGAGCGCCACTGGTGCACTTGACATGGGGCTGTTCGGTCACAGGTTGGACTCGGAGGTCTTTTCCAACCTGACTAATTCTGGCATTACCCCCAGCACGCCTCCACACTTCCCAGCTCCCTTTCTGCCCGAACCAGGAGGCGCCAGGACCGAGCTGCGGCCCAGAGCAGGCGGGAGGAGGAGCTGGCGCCGTCCCTCGGTCGGAGGCGCCGCGGGCGGAGTGCCTGAGGGGAGGGGCGGGGCCGCCGCCTCCCCGCCCGCCCGCCGCCATTTTGGCTGGTCCGCGTCGCTTCCGCTGCTGGAAGTAAACAGAGAGCGAGGCAGGGAAGGAGGGAAGCAGCGACCCGGGCGGGACGGGACGGACCGGACGGCCGGGCGGAGGAGGCGGCGCTGGGGTCGACTTTGGCGGAGAGAGCTGATGTGGCCGGAGCGGAGGCGCCAGTGCGGCCCGAGCCCCGGTTAATGCGAAGCGCAGCAGGGAGCCGCCAGGTGATGGGGCGGGAAGGGGGCGGGCGGCGGCGCAGCGGGACCATCCGCAGGGTCCCAGGCCCCAGGAGTGGGGTCCGAGCAGCGGGGGCGGCGGAGCGTGGGGCCCGTGGGGCTGTCGGAGCCCCGCGCCGCGGGCCAGGGCTGGGCCGGAAGGAGCCGGTCCTGAGGGGAACCTTCTCCGGGAGTAGCGGGCGATCCTTAAATCCTAGTCCGTCGTGTTTGGGGGTCGCTGCCTCGCAGCCTTCCCGTGATAGCGGTAATAAAAGGTGAAACCCTCGCTGTATCCAGCGGAACAGGTTGTTTGCGGCACGGAGGGGTTGGGTTCGTGTCCGGTTCCCCCCCTCCTTCAGCCCGTGCTCCCCTTTAGAGCATTCCTGGTGTTCCTAGAACAGCCTTTGTGCGGGGGTGAGGCACAGCGAGCTCGGCTGGGCAGGTTCCTGGGCAGGCGTTATCAGTAGGGTGCAAACAGGTCTGCACAGTGGTTTGTTTTGTTTGGTTTTGGCTGTGGGCTTTTTTTGTTGTTGGTTTTTGGTTTTTTTTTTTTTTTAACTGCCGTTGTGTTCTGGCTGCGCCTTACTCGGCAGTAAAAACAATGTTAAACACGTGCTTTGCTCCTCCTCCTCCTCGGTGACTGAACTGTGTGATTAGGGCTGGACATGACTGTTGCAAACAAGATAGCGTGGGTTGCGCCCAGGTGCGGAGTTCAGAAACAAGTCGTTATAATAGGTGGAGAAATTTACTTGGAAAATCTGAAGGAGTCAGGCACCCAGCTTTCACCCATTTCTTTTCATCGGTGGAGTTGGGCATTTGGGTTAGTTTGGGGTTTTTTTGGGTTTTTTTTGTTTTTTTTTTTTAACTTTCTGTCCAGATCTTAGTTTCTAAAGCAAAGTTGATTGTAGCAGCAGTTTGAAAAACAGTGATACGTGTGTGTCCTGAGTATGCCAGAGAGAGTTAAAAGGGAGACTAATGGTTCATGCGTTGCTAAGAAGTGATAAGCAGTCATTCCTTGAAAAATAGGTTTTACTCATACACTAATTTGCTAGCATGGAATTTTGCATCCGTGTCTTCCTTGTCGAAAAGCTGGCCTTGGATTTCAAATGGTCACATCTTCAAATTACTGGATACGTAAAGCAAAGTGAACTGAGCTCTTAATTGCATTTGCCTGTTCTTATGTTAAATATGCAGAAAGGTTTACTCTCTTAAGTGGCCTTACTTTTTAAAATAAATATATTTTCAGATGGCTCTGCAAACTTCTGTTGGCAAATATGCATTCTTTAAATTTTATATTTGTTTTATCATTAGGCATGTGAAGAGGTTGAAAGCGGTTACATCTTAAAAAAACAGTTCTGATACTTTAAGTTCTGAAACGAGATGCCGAAAGTTAGATGAACAAATTGGTTAGAAATTAGATGACGAAACAGTCATGCAGTTCATAAAATCGTATTTTTTTAGTCTTGAGTTTAGGCACTTTTTTCCTGTTTGGAAAAAGTTTGCCAAGGAAATATTTTTGAAAGGTTATACTCAATGTCTTTTTAATTACAAGAGCATCCAAGATCTCAGTAACTTTAAAAGTTGTCGGGAAATGGTCTATTTCTGTCTAAATGCCATCCCTTAGTCATGGCATTTAGAATATGTAACATCTTAGTTCTTGGAAAAAGAAGTCGTCATCAGTATACCTCTAGTGATGGCTGTGTTGTCTCTTTTTTTTTTGAAATTGTCTGTTTATAAAAATATGGGACAGTATCCCACAACTTCCAGGAGTCATTTTTGGTCTGTAACCAGCACACATTAGCTACTTAGAGCTCATCCCAGTTAGCTCAGAGGTGCAGATGGTCCACTCCTACTGGCACATCCCAGAGGCCTTTTTTCCAGAAGAAAAAATTAATAGTTTTTTCAATGGCAGCTCCCTCCTGGTCTTCTCTGAAAGGGAGACAAAAAAGAGGGAAAAGGGACCCCAAATCCTCCCTTAATGCAGTGATAAAAGTAGCCTACCTAACTGGAAATTTTATGCAGGTTTATTACCTTGTTAGCAGAAGATGAGACAGGATCTCTCTAAAGAAAGACTTTGGGAGCCAGGTCTAACAGTTGCTTGTGTAGGTTTTTACCGACGGCTTTGGAAAGACTTAGGGATCAAACAGGCAAGCCTGAATTTGTCAAGTTAATAGCTTGCCTGTGGTGAATGCTCGTTGTAACCTAGTTGTTTGGAATACCTGTTTAGCCTGAAGTTTAAACTAATGTTGCATTTCAGACCAGCTCGTTATAAATATTGTTGTTGTACTATGCTGAGTTCTTATCTCAAATAGAAACACGACAGGCTTGCAGTGGATTTTCCAATTAATTCTTGATTAATTTTAAGTTGAATTCCATTTCCACGGTTGCAAAATCCAGTTCCTTTATATTTTTGTTAGTTGCAGATGGTTCTGAGTCACTGCTCAGTTTTCTTGCTTTTCTTCACTGATGAAGTGGCTCAGCAATAGAACTCTGTCTCTGGCAGAAAAATTGTTCCAGCACAGGAATTGTGTTTTACATAGTCCCATAGTCGGGACCGAATCACGGAAAATAGTTCTCAGGAAGGAACTGGTGTTCCAGTACTTGCCACTTCTGGATCGTGCTCATGCATCCCAGGTCTGCAGGAGCTGGAACCAAGAGATTTTTGCCCAGTACTGTTTTCATTCTCTGCTTGCCTCCAAGTGCTAGTGGGAGTAAAAATAGGAGTTGAAAAAAGTAAAGAGACCAATTTTGTTTGTCAGTTGTTCGTGACCGTATGTTCAGGTTTGTCTGCATCATCTTATGCGTGGCTTTAGTCTTTAAGTGATAGCTTGCTTCTGTCATGTGAGTAGCTAGGATTAAAGTCTTTTAAAGATAGGTAGGGAGGTGCTGCCTTCGAGAAGATAATCTATGATGCATTGGATTATGGACAGTATCATTTTTAACTTTCATTTTTTTTTAAGAAGTACTTCCAAACTTAGTTGTAGTACACAGCAGGGAAGCCTAACTTTCCAGATCCCGGAAGGACTGGGCATATGATAATCTTAGATGTGTAATTGTACTTGAATGTAAAACCAGGATGACTTCGCTGTGTATGAAGCCCTTGTTTATCTTCTAGAAATCAGGGAGGCTGGGGGTGCTTTATGTGTCAGGCTCACCCCATCCCCAGATTCTCTCAGTTCTTTAGAGACTAGAATTGTGCACATTTTAGTTTTGTATGAGGTAGCACAGCCCTATAGGACATGATGTGCATCACACTGAGGCTTTTAAAAATAAATGATCAGATCCCAAATTCAGTTGTAAGATGGCATGTACAAAAGAACACGTTTGGATCGAAGCCCAGTGAGCCCTAGATTTATTTCAGATATATGTAATGGTGAGGGGTTTTTTCTCTCTCATAATGTAATATAAGGTAGAAGTTAAGTGACATCATTATGGAAAAAGTATATGCTACAACTTTTTGCCTCAGGCTTGCTGAATTTAATTCAGTTTTGAAGAAGGTTTTCTGTCCCTTCTGTAAATGTTTTTTGTGGGTCAGAACTTCCAGACTGGAAGTCTCCTGTAATCCCTATTTACTAGTTGGTTGGAAAAATGAAAGCACACCAATGGACTTGATGAAATATATTTTCAAGGATGCTGTTTTAAAACAGATGCCTATTAAAGTAATGTATTTTAAATAAATAAATTAAAAAGAAAATATTCTTCCTCTGTGAGAAAAAATTATTTGGTGTGATAGAACATCTGCAATATGCAGTTCCTGCAAGTATGCATACAGTAATTATTTACTTCCTTCCCTGATTTTTATCTTCGCATTTTTAAGTGTTGTTCCTAATAAATAGGACTGGGGCAGCAATATTTATGTCTGTTCAAAAAATTGTTTAGAAGATTGTCCTTCCATTAGTAGAACAGTAGAATGATAATCAGCAACACAGTAAAACAAATTAGGTTCAAAGTGTTCTCAAATACACAAATGAAACACTGAAAGGAGAGTGACTGTTATAAATGGGTTGGCACTGTTAATGATTAAAGAAGTAATATTAAAGATACCAGTTTAGATGATAATGTTACTTCTGGACTGCCATTTTGGTTTTTTACTTGGGTTTTTTTTCCTTTATATATGGCAGGGAAAAAAACCTGCCAAGGTGTTGTTGCAGAAAATAGCCTTTTTCACCTCCATAGTTTTCTATTAATATTGTTCTCAGCTCTGTTATGTTTACAAAATAAATAGGGGTTTTTTTTATTACTTCTATAGAATGAAACGAGGAAGGAAAACTAATGAGGCCAACAGTAGTTCATCTGAAGACACAACCGAGAAGGAATCCAAGAGACACAAGGTTGTAGAGAAGAAAACCATAGTTGTGCGGAGTCCTGACTGGGCAAACCTGCTCCAAGACATTATCCTGCAGGTGTTCCAGTACTTGCCACTTCTGGATCGTGCTCATGCATCCCAGGTCTGCAGGAGCTGGAACCAAGTGTTTCATATGCCTGATCTCTGGAGGTGCTTTGAGTTTGAACTGAATCAACCAGCCACATCTAACCTGAGGACTACACATCCTGAACTAATCAAGCAAATAATAAAGAGGCATTCCAATCACCTGCAGTATGTTAGCTTCAAGGTAGTGTGTTTTATAGGCTTTTTTAAAGTAACTTTTATTCTAAAAGGAATAGGGCAGCTGTCAGTGTGTAAGTGGCCTTGTTTTCAGGCCTAGTATACTGAAGAAATGGATTTTCTAAATGGACATGTAGGCTTGGAGGTTACCTCCCAAGTAATTTGTTTGGGTGTATTTTCAGGACCAAAACTTGGAATAACAGTACTTAACATACATTTTCATTGCCTTATTTCTGTTAGATGGGAATTTTTTTGTTTGTTTGTTTTTGTGGGTCCTTTGTTTGTTGGGGCTTTTTTTTGGGGGGGGGGGGGGGTGGTTGGTTTTGCCTTTTTTGATTTTTTGAGGTTTTTTTGTAGCAGTTTAGCTGCTTAAAATTCTGCTTCATTAAGTGGACCGAAATAGTTCTGATATAACTGCATGTGTGGGATCCTGCCTCAGAATTAAGTTCAATCAGGATACTTAAGTTGAGCATTTCCCCGCTTCATATCCTCTAGGGGCTTGGCTCCAGTATTCACGGTTAGAAAACATCTAATGCACAGAGAGTGATTTCAGATACTAGTCAGCAACTAGCAGTTTTAATATTAAATTGTATTGCTTTGTCTGTACTCAGCACAACTGTGTTTCAGGGGACTGAAAAAGTGTGTGGGATTTGCATAGGATGGTGCATGTACTCATGGCTGAGAAATACCGTGTGATGAGAATCGGTTCTGTTAATGCTGTGGAATAATTTTCAGCAGATGAAAACCTTTAATGTGGGATCACGTCAGTGTGTTTTGGAAGGGTGCTGTGAATCTCATGGCTGCGTATGCATCAGCTGTGTGAGCAATTTGGAAAGTTTTGCAGCAAGTTCAGCATACTTGTTTCTGAGATCAGGCAGTTCTAATGCCGGAATCATCAGCATGTGAGTAGCTGAGTCACCTCTGCCTGCTTGCTTTCAATACCAGATACAAACTGTTATCACAGGGTTTGTAGGGCTTTTGTCAGCATCCAAATAAAGAAAACTTAGGGCTGTAGTGGAGTGACCTCCCAGTGTCTTATCTCCTGTCTGTGTTGCTGTACACTAAGTGATTTTGAAGAATTTCAGGTGCCCTTTGCTCATAGGGTGATCCATCATTTCTTTAATGTGTCACTTCAGTTGTTCTTCAGTGCTGCAGAATACGCAGGGAAGTGAGTGTAACACTCACTGTTCTTCTGTAAAGGCTGAAAACGAGAGAGGTGTTTTCTGTAGGCAAAGATGAGATTGTTGAAAATCAAGGTTTTTCAGCTTGTGTTTGAGCAGAAAATGAACATTCATTGGACTTAATCTGTTGCTGCCAAGGTGGTGTGGCTTATGGTGGAGTTAAATTTGATCCTGTGATCAAGCTTTATACTGCTCTGTAGGTTTGCAAAGCCATCATGGCTACTGTACATAAGGGGTTATTCAGAAAGCCATCCAGGTGTCAGGGGAGGTCCACTGGAGACACGCTGAGTAATTTGGTTGGGTAGCAAGCTGACTAATGAAGGTTTTGGGGTTTGTGTCAGTTGGCTTGGTTTGGTTTTTTTAGCATATCCATTGTGATTTTAACAGTGAAGGACCAGTCATACAGGCTCATATGATAATGCACTTAACTCTCCAGCAGCTCAATTTTATGAACTGAGCCACTGTAAAAAGAAGCGGCTTTTGCACATAGTAAAGGATTTATAGAATTCTTGTATTTTGATTAGGAGGACTGTAAAGAGGAGTTGGAGTAGGCTCTGGACCCTCTCGTTGCTTATTATTTGATGTGGAATGATTATCTTGGAAGAAACTGTTTAGCTGACCTCTCACCATGCAGTATTTTTCCAAAGTGTTTAGAAGAGTAGTAAATTTACAGCAAACTGTCTTGGATTTTTGTTGCATACTTTTTGGGGGAATAAAGAGAAACATTGATGGATTCACAGTGAGATGTTTCATCGTGGGGGTTTTCTTGACATCACATTTCAGAAGGTAAAGCGGAAAAAAAAAGTTAAAAGTGTATTTGCAGTGCTTTCTGAACATGAAATTCATTTTGTTTTAAGGTGGACAGTAGCAAGGAATCTGCAGAAGCAGCTTGTGATATTTTATCACAGCTTGTGAATTGCTCTCTGAAAACACTTGGGCTAATTTCAACTGCCCGGCCAAGCTTCATGGATTTACCGAAGGTATTTTATTATGTATATTTTCTATTGCAAAGTATTGCAGTGTTTCATACAGTACTTCTATAACTTTATGAAAAGTTCTGTTGTAGGAATATGAATCTTTGGTAAAGAAAAGTTTATTCGTGGTCTGGTCTCTAATAAAGGGAGGAACTAATACGTACTGTGGTGGATATCTGAAGTTCCATTCAGTCTCTGAATCATGTGAGAATGTAGGCCTGACCTTGTTCTTTTGAGTCCTCCTGTCTGTTGACCTCAATGTAGTGCTGAGCAGCATGGAGCAAGTTAAGAGGCTAGACAGTTCAGGTAATTGTGTTGTGGGGTTTGTTTAGGAGACAATTAAAATCAAATGAGTGGTAGAGTTTTATCCATGTGGACTTGCTAAAGGGCTTACACGATCAATGAGCTCTCCTTAGAAAGAAATAGGATCGTGATTTGCAGGGCTTCATGTCATGCAATCAAGCATCAGTGTCCTTGGTGCAGTGCACTGTATTTCTGAAATTTTTAGTCAAGATTTTTGCCTTGAATGTTTACCAAAAATCAGATCTTGTTAGAAGGCATTTAATCTGGAAGACAACAAATCTCTTACACGTGCTTCTAGAGAAGCATTCCTGCTAGTGAGGTAGAAGTGTACTATTGCTAAGGAGCAGGGGAGAGGTTGTGAAGGGCCAGATACAAATAAGCTATTAGCTAGGTCTCTGTGATGTCATTGCTGGTGATGGCAGTAAGGACAAGGAAGAGCTAGAGACAGCCTCAGGAAAGGAAGTAGGTTACAGGTGAGGTTAGCTACAGAAGGATTATCAGTTATTATCCTTCGCAGTGGTTACTGCCACATCATGTAGCTCTCTTGAATATGTATTTTTAATCCATAATTTCAAAGAGGCTTTTCAGATATTTAACTAGTTTTGCTATGATTTTTTTCCTTTTCTGATGTTCTTCAAGGTGTGATAAGAAAACCTGAACGTAGTGAAAACAATCCACAGTGTGTTAAAAATACTTTAACCTTTCAGCTCTTTCATATTGTTTTCTTTATTAATCTGAATGCTGCTTTAGTTCTCTTACTTTTCACTGGAGGGGCATACTGGGGTCCTGTTCAGCTTGCTGAGTAATTCCTTGTAATTGTTTGTGCTATGTTCTTATTCAGCTTCAAGGCTTATAAAGCACAGCCTTCCTTTTTTTGTTCTCAGTAAGTTCACATTTGGCCTTTAAAAAATAGATTCAAAATTATCTCTAAGGATAATTTGCCTTTTGCTGTGTACAGCTTCCATAGTTTTGTCACTTTGGCATAAAGGACAACTAGTGAAACTAAAGAATTGAATTCGGCCATGACTAAATTCTTGTGGGAAGCTGTTAGTGACAGGTCCATTAAATGAGAAGCATACAAAGATGAATTAATTTGGAAAATGGTTAATACTTTGCTGTAGTTTTGGATTTTTTTTGGGGGGTGGTGGAGTTCTTTATTTTTATCAGACTGTATAGGAAGTCTGAACTACTTGGTATTATCTTCATCAGTACTCTTCTGTTCTCAAGTGACTTGACAAGTGGTAAATATCTGTAACTCATATTTAGGGTTGTGTTACCTGTCTTTTCACTAAGTACATTCTACATGAGTAGAATCTTTTAAAGAATCGTACTACAGACTGCAGATGTGGCAATACTGAAAAGACCAGCTTTTTCATGTTGGGATACTGCCTGTTTCCCGTTAGCTCTTCAAACTAGAAGTTTCAAGTTACCTTTTTTTATAATTTTATAAGTGTGGTTAACTTCCATTTGCCTTTCTATTTAACAGCCTTCTTTTTCTAAATACAGAGAATAAAAACACAGTACTAACACTCTCATAATACCGAGTTGAAATAATATTAAAGCATCTTTTCTTCTGTACATAACATATATAAGCAGCATATGTCAGGATAGTTGGAGTGGTCCCTAAAGCCAAAGTGCATAAAGATTCGGAGTTGAACTTCCTGTTTCCATTTGCATGAGCTGACTTTGAAAGTTTGTGTTAACAGGAAAGCAGTAAGTCCTATTCTAAATCTAACTGTGTGGGAGTTTTATCAAAAAACACAAACATATTACCTAAGAATGAGCAAATATTGTTGCCAGGCTTTCTCTCAAATACGTGTATTCAGGATATGTGCCTGTGGCTCAGAATGAAACAGGCTTGAAATCCAAGCAGCAGGTCATTTTTTTTACGATACTTAATGTAGCGCATGGAGAGAAGACTTTTTTAAAGTCTTCTTTTTGGTCAGTCTTGTAAGAGACCATGAAGATGAACTAATTATTCACTTCATACCACCAGTGGTTTCTGCAATCACTGCTGTATCTACTCCTTAGTCTTTATTTCTGAAGTTCAGGTTCCCTGGGCTCTGTCTTTTAAGTTTCAGTGGTTATGTAAAAATGCTGAGCACTTGTCCTACCTTATCTATGCTGCTTGTTCAGTAATTAATTGATTTCCTGTTCCTTGGCTGTGGTTGGACCACTCCAGTTAGCTTTCCAAGAAATCCATCCAATCCCTAAATACACTTGTGTGGGTGGTAGGCCGGCAGTACAGTCATTTGGCTTTGGATACAAACACTCCTGACTATGTTTGCATCTCACCAATGCAGCACAACTTGCCATGCAGGAATTCCTCTTCTAGAAGATGCTTCTTTTAGAGTGTGACTTGCTTCATCTGTTCAAAGGACATAAAAAAAAAATCCTCAAAATTAGGGCTTTTAGGCTTTCCCTTTGCTTGTGGTCTTTCTGTAGATTTAAATTTGTGCAGTGGATTGTCCAGGGTCTTGATTAACATCTACTATTACACATTCTGATTTGCCCAATTCATAAACAGATAGCAAAAAATTATTACACTTCCTCTACTAAAAAAATATCAGTTTTAGTATTATTTTTTAATTATGTAATATCAAAAGAATGCTTTTTCAACAAATGCTGTCAAGAAGTAAAAACTAGGACTGCTGTATACAGTGTAAGACCACTGAGATTTTTACTTCAGGTACTGCTCTTTCATTTAAACTTTCTTTTTGTTTTCCAGTCTCACTTTATTTCTGCACTGACAGTGGTGTTTGTGAACTCCAAATCCCTTTCTTCACTTAAGATTGATGACACACCAGTAGATGATCCATCTCTCAAGGTTCTGGTGGCTAACAACAGTGACACGCTCAAACTGTTGAAAATGAGCAGTTGTCCTCATGTTTCTCCAGCTGGTAAGCTACTGTGGTTTTGGAGTTAGCTTGTTTGAGATTTTTGGTTGGTTGGTCGGTTTGGATTTTTTAACGCATGCATTACATTCTGTCTGAAATCAGTACACCCCTGGAAAAACAGGGGTGGGGTAAGAGGGAAGATGAGTATGGTATTACCTGCAACTATCACTGAATAAAGTCCTTTCAGCTGGTGGTCAGTCCATCTGTCCTACCACTTCACAGTGACTACTGGGCTAATAATAAAATAGTCCATGTCTGTGGTGGGCAATAGTTAACCTCATGTGGAACTTAATGAGTATATATCAGCTTGATAGTGCACTATCTGTGCAATGACTAAGTATCCCAATATAATCAAGGTTTTTTGGAATACAAGTTTCTTTTCTGTATTTTGTTGTATGTGGGTTTTGACTGTTGGCATGCCATGGATTAGGAAGATGCTGGTTTAGTCATTCTGAAAGAAAGTCACTGCTGGAGAATAACTGCAGACAGCATCAAAAAGGGGAGATGAGACTGAGCTGTGCAAAACTTCTGCTGTCACCAGATGTACTTCTCTAACACTCATAAGTGTGTCTGTAACAAGAATGAAGCCAGCTCATATCAGAAATCACTCGAGATAGTTGAAGTTCACAGAGTTAACATTTGTGGTAGACATATGCAATGCACGGCAAGTTTAAGATTTATTCACAGCCCATCAGCTTAACACTTAGAGTTTTTCACTGAGAAATGGAAGAGGAATTGTAAATGAAATGCTGGCAACTTAGTATGATTCCTCTTTTGAGGATGAGTAGAAACTATAGAAACTGTAACACCATAACTTCCTTCATGCAAATATATTGCAGCTGTAAATGCTAGGTTTATTATCTGTCAAATTCACCAGCAGGATTCCTGGAAGGGAAAAGGGGAAAGCAGTACTGTTGCGGAGGGTGTGTTATTGTAGTGATAACAAACAAAACAAACTTAAAACCTTTTGCTAGTGTAGGTCTCAGACAAAACCTTGTGTTTGGATTTGTACAAAGAAGTCCTGAAAATGCAGGATGGATGTTTTGCAGCAGCCTGGTCCAGCGCAGTGTTCACGGAATTAAATGGAATGCCTCCTCCAAAGCTTTCTAATCATAGATGGGGGTTGTTTAAATTGGCCTGAGGGACTGGCTTTTCCAGCTTAAAATTGTTTTTTGAGAATCCTTGTGTCTGAGAAGTACAAGAGCTGTAATGTGTCTGTCAAGAGGAAAAGGCTTCAGCAGTAATTTGTAGCCTAGGCAGAGAGAGTAATTTCCTTGGACTTGGATCAAGGAGTAACCTGTCAGCTCTAGCAGACTTTGCTGGTTCATGGATAATCCTTGCTAGAAGGCTTTACTGGAACATCATACACGTGATAATTTGGGAGGAGACATGGGTGTGTTCTGATTGATGTACCTTGCATGGTTTTAAATTGAAGGAACAATGGGTAAGAAATGGTCATGCCTGTTTAAGAAGCACAACTACTATTGTCCTTCATGGAGTGGAGATTAATAGATTGGGGTAAAATGCATTATTAACAAAACCAGGGAGTGCTAAGCAAACAGTAGGAGAGTTGAATTGCTTAATGCAGGTGTGGGTGTGCCTTGAGATGGAGAAAAAAGTGGATGCACTGGGTTTTCATGGCAATGTTTTATGGGGCAGTGAGGGGGCTACAGGAGTGGCTTCTGTGAAAACTGCCAGGAGCTTCCCCATGTCCAGCAGAGCCAAGGCCAAAGCCCATCAGTGACAATGGTAGCGCCTCTGGGATAACCTATTTAAGAAGGGGGAAAAGGTACTGCAGGAGAGCAGTTGCAGCTGGAGATTGGAGTGAGAATACACGAGAGAAACAACTCTGCAGACACCAAGGTCAGTGAAGAAGGAGGGGCAGGAGCTGATCCAGGTGCCGGAACTGAGATTCCCCTGCAGCCCTTGGTGCAGACCGCGGTGATATGACTGTGCCCCTGCAGCCTATAGAGGGCCACGGTGGGGTAGAGATCCACCTGCAGCCTGTGGAGGACCTCAGGCTAGAGCAGGTGGATGCCTGAAGGAGGCTGTGACTCTCTTGGAAGCCCATGCTGGAAGTGTCTGTTGAAAGCACCTGTTGAGAGAGGAGCCCATGCTGGAGCAGGCTTGATGGCAGGAATTGACCCTGTGGGGGACCCGGGAGTCTGTTCCTGAAGGACTGCACGCCATGGAAGAGACCCATGCTGGAGCAGTTTGTGAAGAACTGCAGTCTGAGAAAGACTGCCACTGGACAAGTTCCTGGGGGACTGCTCCCATGTAAGGGACCCCATGCTGGAGCTGGGGAAGAGTGTGAAGGGTCTCCCCCTGAGGAAGGAGTGGCAGAGACAATGTCTGAAGAACTGGCTACAGCCCCCATTCCCTGTCCCCCTGTGCTGCTGGGAGGGAAGGAGGTAGATAAAATCATGAGGAAGTTAAGCCTGAGAAGAATAAAGGAGTGACAGGAAGGTGTGCTAAGATTCAGTTTTATTTCTCATTACCCTACTCTGATTTAATTGATAATAAATTGATTTCACAAGGCTGAGTCTGTTTTACCCATGATGGTAATTGGTGAGTGATCTCTCCCTGTCACCCTTATCTTCACTCTCGAATTTTTAATTTTATTCTCTTTCCCCTGCCCAGCTGGGGGAGGGAGTGATTACACAGCTTTGGTGGGCACCTGGTGTCCAGACAGGGACAACCCACCAAGTGGGACAAAAGAAAGAAGCTGATATGTGGATAGCTGGCTTCAAGAGCAGGCAGGCTGCAAAACTGAGGCTCTTGAAGGAAAAGTGACCTGGATTTTTTTTTGTCATGGGAATATTGTAATTAGCAGGCTGCTATAAATGTGGAAAAACTTTATTGACCCAAAAGGGCTGTGAGTTGCAGAACTAATTACTTATAGATGCAGTTAAAATGTCTTCAGATTGGAGGAGGGAGAAATGTTCATTACTAGGTCAGTTCTCAAGAAATTTTTTAGATAAGGACAGAAAAGAGTAATGAAAGTAGTGCAAGAGAGACTCCACTACTGCGGGGATAAAGGAAAAAGATTGTTATCAAACAGTGAATTGCTCTAAGTTACTGTACAGAGATAAAGAGGCACGTTTGTGTTTGAGCTGGAGAAACAAAGACTGTGATGTATTTCTCATCCTTGTGAGCTTATCTGAAGTTTCTTCTCTTTGCTGTTTCCCCTCTGAAATACTGACAGTTGGAAAAGAGGGAATGGCAAGTGCTCCTGTAAAGGTGGTGTTTCTGCTCTGGCATGCGGATAGGAGGGCTGCTCTCCTGGAGTGGGAGGTGGGAAGCGGAGCGGGTGTCAGGTGTGCCTGCATCAGGGACATCACAGGTCAGGGATTTTTTGGATGCAAATCTGTGCAGTAAGGTCAGAGAGCAGAGCTGTTTACCTCTCAGTGACACAAAGGTGTAGGCAATGCCTAGGGATGTTCTGTGAACTACATGGGTTCCAGGCAGGTTCTCTAGTAGCTATCTACACTGTATTCCTTGTCAGCTCTTGCATATCCAGTTCTAGACCCATACAAAATCACAGTAAGTTGAACCCCAGCTCTTCCCTTTTTGCATTGCACTGGTCCATAATACACCCCTAAAGTCAACAAAGATTATTTGTGGAATGGCGGCAGCCAGGACAACAAGCTTTGTTGAGATGAGAAGATGTATATGGATCTTGAAGCTTCCTAAAATACTTTATAGCTCAACAGACCTAGGTATTCTGAAGCAGCATGTCGGAGTCTGCTTAGAGAGTGATCATAGTAGCCCCTCTGATTCATGCAATGTTTTTGCAGTCATTTTTTTTTTTTAAGAAAGCGTTTTTTGTGCTCAGTATAGGGTTCTCCTAAGTTTAACAGCTGCACCTTACGATAACTACTGTTTTCTGTATTTCTTCCTGTTGCTTCAGAGCTATAGTATATTGAGCTCAGGTTTTTCAGTTCCATGTTAAATGCTATGTTCTCATCTCCTCTATTAATGGAAAGGCTGTATCCCACATTTCATGCAGTTTTCTGGGTCACATGAAATGCAGAGGACTGTATGCTTTTGTTAGTGCTTTTTATTTTTTTCAATACTGTTACCAGTATAATACCATCTCTTGTATCTAGAAATAGTATGAGTGGAAACCACTGACTGAAATGGATTCTCTTTTTAATGTTTTTGTCTCCCGTGAGCGGCAGATTATATTGAATCATTAGAGAGTCTGAAAATTGCTGTTCTAGAAATTACTGCTCCATATTTTTAGTGTTTTGCCTCTTTTTTGCTGTAGCTTTTCCAAATTTAAGCATTTATACTTTCCTAGAAAAAACAAATACAGCAGCAGTCTCTCTATTGAATTAAAATCTAACATTCATTTTACTTTTGCTTTATGTTTGCTTTCTTCAGATGACAAATTTCATTCACAGTTGCTTTGTCAGCCACAGAGCAGTCAGCAGCTCTTCCAGAGCTGGCTAAGGAAATACTTCTATGATGAGTAAAGACCTTTTACAAAAATGAGGTTGACTATATGTGGTCTTACAACAGGGCAGAACAGTCAGAATGTGCTATTTATATATTTGTCACTTCTGTTTATGTATTTGTTAACTTCTTTATGATTCCCAGCAAAATAGAGATGTAGTCACATTGTTTGTATCTGTGTTACATATAGGTACAAAGAAGTCACAAGGTCGTGTTTGTGAAAAAGATTCATGTTCAGGTTTCCAGTATGATTTGGTTTTGATTTAAGGTCTTGGTTGCATGTTGAAATAGGTGCCCATAGCAGCCTCTTGACACACGTAAACAAATTCCCTCCTGTTTCTCCTTCAGTCATCAGTGCCTTTATCTGTGTAACCCCTTACATAATGTTCTCTTCTCCCAGGTATCCTTTGTGTGGCTGACCAGTGCCATGGCTTGCGTGAGCTGGCGCTGAACTACCACCTGCTGAGTGATGAGCTGCTGCTTGCTTTGTCTTCTGAAAAGCACGTCAGGTTAGAACACTTGCGCATTGATGTTGTCAGTGAAAATCCTGGACAGACTCAGTTCCACACGATTCAGAAGAGCAGCTGGGACGCTTTCATCAAGCATTCTCCTAAAGTAAATTTAGTCATGTACTTTTTCTTGTATGAGGAGGAGTTTGACCCGTTCTTTCGTTACGAGATACCTGTCACTCACCTTTACTTTGGGAGGTCAGTAAGCAAGGACGTGCTCGGCCGCGTTGGGATGACGTGTCCGCGGCTGGTTGAACTGGTGGTGTGTGCCAATGGATTACGGCCGCTGGACGAGGAGCTGATCTGCATCGCGGAGCGGTGCAAGTACCTGTCGGCCGTGGGCCTCGGAGAATGTGAAGTCTCTTGCAGTGCCTTTGTTGAGTTCGTGAAGATGTGTGGCGGTCGCCTCTCTCAGCTCTCTATTATGGAGGAGGTTTTGATTCCTGATCAGAAGTACAGCTTAGAGCAGATTCATTGGGAAGTTTCAAAGCATCTTGGTAGAGTCTGGTTCCCAGACATGATGCCCACATGGTAAAGTCCTTAAAAGACTCCAGGGTGAATGGAGTAGCACCTTAAACCCAAGCTTACCATATTGCAATTTCTGTATAAGCTTATTTAATAATATAGATTTTATTGCAAGTTAATTAATGGTTTGATTACAAAATTAATTTTTCTTTCAAAAATTGTTTTGGAACTTCAGAACCTAAAATAGAGTTCACAGCTCCAAAACCTGTTTTCATCCAAACAAAAATCAGGTTTCTGTTTTAGATTTATTCTTTGTCATTAAAAGTGACCTCAAATGTTTTTGGAAATAAAAAAAAATATTTAAAGCATTGAAATGTAGTTGCAAAATACCAGTTTTAATATGCTGCCCTCCTTTGATTTAGGTTAGTAGTATTGGACACATTCATATTTGATCTTAAAAAGCCAAACAAAACCCCACCAAAATTGCATGCTTTTGTTGCAGACTGTAGCATTTCTAAATCCAGTCGCCTCGATGACAAGATGATGATCCTAGGAAGTGTTTAGTAGCCTGTGAAATACACACATTCTGTTAAGTAAGTCATAAAGGCAAGAGCAATACACAATAGTAAGTTTAGACAACTAAAGTAGTAAGTTTGCCACCTTATTCAACAGATTATTAGATCCATCTAAAATGTATTTAGAGTGCTAACAGGCAGTTGTGTGAGCTACCAAAAGCGGTGTGGGGTTTTTTCCACCCTCTATGCATTTTAATGTAGTTTGCTTATGGGGTCTCAGATCTGCATCTAAACCTGTTTTAAGGTATTTTATGTCTAGCTCAGGAAGCGAAAGCATTCTGGGGAAAAATGTAGATACATTGTATTTAAAACCACATTGGAGTTAATGAGCTTTACTTGCACATTAACTGGTTTGGCAGCATGTGGCGAGATGGAATAACGTATGGTTTGTGAAATGAACCCTGCAATGTTGTTCTGATGACAGGGGTGTGAGCAGTGTGAGATGAGAAAGGTAAAATTTGAATGTTGACCAAGAACCTTTTCACAAAACCTTAGACCTTTTGGCTGCTTTCAGTTTGAGAAATGACATTGGAACAGTTGCTTAAGTTGTATAAACTAACTGTATACTGTAAATCTGTTTCAGAAATGTTTATGTATAAAGTGGATGTTTGATAGATAATAATTTTGTATACCTTTAATTCAGCTAGTTCTGTCATTTCATAATATTTAAAAACTCAAAAGGAGTAGACTTGGTGAAGTAGAGCAATAGGCAGAAATTTGTTTTGAACATTTAATAAATCAATTTTATTAAAGGAAGTTTTTAGTTTGTAAGTGGTGTAGGCAAGACATTGCCTGTGATCTGGATGTGGCTTGTGACTTCATTTCTTACTGCCAACAGTTACGTTATTTTCTCTTTGAGGTTACTGACAGTAACACTGAAGTGTTGCCCAGACAGCTGCATGTTTGAGAGATGTGGTCAGCCCTCAGCAAGGCCAAGCTGCCCCTGTGGGCTGGGCTGACCTTAGCTGGTGGCTGCTTCTCACTTGAGCTGTACAGCCCCTTCTGGTAGTAAGCGGATTTCCTTCATCTCTGATTTCAGTCATGTTTATCCAAATGTATAATTTAGTGTAATACACTTAAGAGTGTATTTAAGTTCATAACTATATTTTGAGCAAAAAATGCTCAGTGGACTGGACATCTTTATAGGGGAGTTGTATGTTTCTGTAGAGCTTTGATTTAAAAATTGCATTTTATGAAATATGCTGTTTTTGTATTAGAATTTGTTAAATTAATGTAATACTATAATTTGCTTTCATTTGTACAAAAGGTGTCAATATATTTAGTCTGTAAAAGTAAAAAAGCTCTGTGTTTTTTATAACCTGACTCTCAGAACTGCCCGTTTGGGAAAGGTGGAGTAACACTTGTAGTCTGGGGAATAGGATTTCGTTTTCACTAAATTAATGCAAAATAATACATTAGTAATAGACCCAAAACCTCTTTGGACCTTGACTGCAGGTGTCCCAGTGCTGGCAAGGTAAGTCACCAACATGTTGGTAGTGGGAATAACTGAAAGGCAAGGCACAACCTAAATACCAGATCCCACTCCTGGAATTCACATCTTTGAAACCCAGCATTCTGCTGCTCGTGGAGAGGCCTCTGTCAGACCCCAGTGTGAGGAACATGTTAGGGGCTGAAGGTGGCATGGTTGGTTGTAGCAGAACAGCTTCCCCAGCAAGGTAACTGGCCTGCTCTGAGAAGTCTGTGTTGTTGCACAGACTTCAAAAAATCCTTCCTGAATGCAATGCCATATTATACTGGTTATCAAGATGTTCAAGCATAAAAAAAACTGCTTGAAAGCAGTTGTGTCTCTCTTCCATTGGAGGTCTGCAGTTTTTATACATTGAATCAATGACTGCATCATTAGCTCACATAATCCAGCTGTAACATAAACTTCCCACGCAAGCCTAAACTGCTTTTTTAGCAAATTCTGTACATCTTATTTTGCCTTCTACACGTTGAAATGAGTGAGTAGTAAATACATAAAGATCATGGCACAAGTAAAAAAGTACCACAGACTCATGAAGTTCACTGGAAGCATGAACATGGGTATCCCAGCTGTATCATTTTTCCCCAAGTTCACCTTTCTTTCTTACTTTCAGAACAAAATTCAGTGTTGGCTTGGTTGTCCAGTTTTGGGTCGGAGTTAATGTGTGCAGTGACAAATCTTACCTCTGAGTCCAAGTGGTTACAAGTTATGATAGTGAAGGCAGGAGCTTTCCTAATCCAGAACATCTGTGGTGGGTTTGTGATGGGGAAGGCAGAGACCAGTGATTTTCATTGCATGGCCCCTTGGGAAACAGGGGTAGCACACTCTGGCCTTGATGGATGACGAGCCAGGATGTGCCTTGTGTGAGAACCCTCCTGGAATGAAGCGTGGCTTACGACACCAAGGAGCAGCAGTTTTACACAAGACCACTGTGCACTTGGAAATTGTTGTAGTACAGAATGATTGTCTATTTTTGCCCTCAAGTGCAACGTGCATAAGAGTGGGGAACAAAACCAAGCACAGTCTAAAGTGATGAACAAGTCATGTATTCAAAGTGTGAGTAAAGACTGAATGACAGTGACACAATGCCAGGCTTATCCTTGAGCCTGGCAGTTTGGACAGTCCCCTGGTTCCTCCTGTTGGGCAAGTGCCACCTGGCTGTGAGTGAAATGAGGTGAGATCCTACCAATTTCTGTTCCCTGGGTGACTTTCAGGAGAAGGCCACCCTTAAGTGTTAGAGGTGCATAGGTGGTTTTCAGTCACAAACAGATCACCAGGTGCATGGAAGCTGTTTGTGACATTCAACACTTCCTTTTCCATGATGGTAAGTGACAGCTTTGTGGATCATGAACTGTCATTTTTTCTGGCCTTGTCTAAACTTTGCAGAAGTAGCCTATTCATCCCCTCTGTGGTTTTTTGCATCTAACTGTAGGCCTAACTCAAGGATTGTGGATTCTGCCTATAAGAGAGCACTGCACTCAGCAACTTCACCTAGTTCCAGGGCAATGATTCCAGTTTAACTGCAACAACTGCACCTCTTTCAGGACTGCAGTTTGTACTAGAGGAGTTTATTCCCACCCAGCTGTGCATTCAGTCTGAACAATTAATTGACACAAAACCCCCCCCAACTGAGAGAAGCAAAGAAAGCAAGAGCTCTCTCCAACCTGTGTGCCTAGAAGGAATAAATATTGGCCTCAACCTCCTACACTGATAATTGGTACCTTTAAACTGAGGATAACGTTCAAAGTGTGAAACAGACACACAGGGCTGCATGGAGGAATCCCCACATCACTGGCAGTGTGATCTATGGGCTTGGTTCTGTGATCCTATTTCCCCTTCAGAGCTTTGGACACTGGTTTGTGATGTTGAGGCTTTTTCCTGGGAAGACAAATGTGGGTTCAACAACATTGATAATTTCAAAGTCATAAACAGATGCATCAGTGAGAATGTAACTTCTGTAGACAGACTTGCTGCAGCCCCTTTGACTTCCCTAGAGCCTCCTGGATTACGTTCCTGGTGCTGCTATGTTGTGCTTGGTTGCTGGCTGGGTTTAAACCATGATCGTATCTTAATGCAAAGCTGAACTCAGTCACAAGGGCTTATGACTTCAGCAAGAAAGACCAAGTCTTTCAGGCTGAGGCAAAAGATGAAGTTTCACTTAACAGTGGAAGTAAGCAGCAGCTTGAAGAGAGGTGTGCTCATCCCCTCTTTTCTCTCCCACTACCTCTCATGCTCATCCTATGTAAATGATAATGCAATTCAACTAATTAATTTTAGTGACTTTCTAAATACAAGGTTAATTTTCTGCCATTCTTAAGATTTGAATCCAGTCACTGTGTACTCCCCTGTGGCTGCAGCAGGCTATGAGCTTGGCTCAAGTCAAATGCAACTGCAGAGCGCGGTTCCTGCTTGGCCACAAGACAGCAATAAGCTCTGCAGGAGCACCACCCATTCCACATCTAGTTTTAAAAAAACCCATCAAAGTGAGCAGTGAACACTTGGAGATGATTACGCTGCTGCAGGTGTGGTTTTTCTGTGTGCAGGCACCTCAGTGGTTTCCAGAAAGCCAGTGTTCCTCTGGCTTTGGTCCCTTGGGTTTAAAGGGAACTAACTAGTTGCCAAGCTGCTCTAAGCTGAGTCTGGAACAGGACTCAAGGACAGCACAGCTGGCACAGCACCACTACTGCAAACATCACTGCCAGCAAGAGGCTGCAGTCGCCTTTTAGAGGCAGCTCTGTGACAAGCATGAATTTTAACTCCAATGTTGATGTCCCACAAGCTGTCATTGCTTCTTTTATATTAAAATGTCCACACTTCTTGAAAAAAATTTAAAGGAATATACACAAGTTCTATGAAACTGACCCAACTGAAGCCTCAAGTAGGCTTCAAGATAGGAGACTGGTAGAACACTGCAATTATGCATCAGTCGACATGCAAACAGGCAGTATGGCTTTTGTCTGTGCCACAGAACACACATGAATCTGAGTAAGAGCCATCTGTATTGTGTTTACAGTGTTGTAAGTGGTGAAAAGGCACCACCCCTGCCATCCTCTAGCACATTCACTGCCTCAGAATGCCAGAGAATAGTTCACAGGTCCCAGCTATACAAACCAAAGAACAACAGGAACACGAGCGTAAGGCACATGTTGAAGGAACTGGACACATCCAGACACTCAGGTTGAGCGAGTCCTTGTAACTTGTGTCCCACCTCTGAGGGTGCCCAGGTGCCATCTGCTGACACATGGCTGTGCATGTGGAGAGCACCTGAGCCCAGAGGAGGCAGCTGCCTCGTCATTCCTGCTCTGGCACTGCAGAGCATAGCCAGAGGAGCCACTGCAGTCTCCCTTCAGGCAGCAGGGGGCAGTGGTTACACGGAAGCTGGCCAGGTCAGAGATGCTGAAGTGTTCATGAGTGCCTCATACAGGTAGTAAGAAAAATGCAGAGTCTTTCACCTGGTATAGCAAAGCCTCCCCAACACAATTTTTTACAGTCAGCTGTGAAATACAGAACCGTTTAATACCGGTCTGAAATCCTTAAGAATATTTTGCCATAAAGGCAAGTTTTCTTCTTCAGTAAGCAGTCATACACCAAAGGATGCTTTGCTTCCAACAGGCAAAGGGACCTCTTCATAAATTATTTTGAGATAAGGGGACTTCATAGGTAAAAACCAGTATTCCAAGTTGTAGAAGAGGTAAAACTGATGATTCAAGATTACACGATCAATTATTTTGAAAAGATCCACAAAAAACTCTCTGACACTCTGATGAGGTTTAAAGGGACTGTAAAAGTCTCTTATAGCTGCCGCCAATGTCTTGTTTCCTTGTGGCCCAAAAATAGAGGTTTCATTCCCCAAATAAACAGGTTCTCCACTGAATAAAATGATGCTGGTATAGTTTGTTTGTATCTTCTTAAATACAGCTCCTAAGTCAGCTAGCTTCTGGTAGGTTCTCAGTATAAACTTGGAGCATTCATAAGAGTCAAACCACACTGTTGCCTTTTTGTCAGGACTTGCTTGAACCGTCCAGGTCTCGTAGTAAATGCCAGTCTCATTGTCGTGTTTTACCCACTGTGCCATTTCATTAAACATGGTTCCTGTAAAAGATGAAAGTAAGTACTGCAGAGACAAGGTAACAAATACAAGGCTCAAAATATTTTCCATCTATTTCAAGGTTCACCCGCCTCCCCTGCAGAAGTTTACTGACATTACCTCACCATACACAGACACAAGCCTTAGGCAAGGGATAACCCACTGAATAAACTACAGTTACATGCAGGTTATTTAAGTTGTGATTCCTTTTTCTGACCCTTTTCCTGCTACTGTGCCAGAACATCCAAACATCAGAAAATAATGACACTTCTCATTTTGCTTTATCCATGCAGACAAACAGGGCAGGTAGTACAGTCTACAAGAGATGTTAACAAAATGCTCACCAGAGCAACAGGCATTTCTGCACTTCTTCAAGTTTTAACTAAATTCAAAAATCCAGAGCAGAAATTTTCATGTCTCTTCACAAAAGACAAAGACTGAGACACCCTGCTGATTTAGCAGCTCCACAGCTGACAAAGCTGAATTGAGCCAACTTATGAGCGGGATGTAAGACCAATAAGATGGGATGCCTTTTGCCTGCTCTCTGAAGGAAGCAAGTTCAGCTCATGATGCTGTTCATCTGTGCTTGCATTCACTGGCCCTCTTTCACAATAACTTTGAGATTCCTAGTCAAATTCAGACAACTGAAAACTCTCAGAGATGCTACTTCCTTAAAAGTTGCATGGAAATGGAAAGTAAGAGGGGCAAGGAGGACTGTAACAATGCCTCCATGAGGCACCAGCGTAACCTTACCCTTCTTGAGCACCAAATAATCCACACAGAGAGGAAGCATGACAAGTTCCCCAGCTGTATGAAAATATTTAATTTGGTATTCATATGAAAGAATCCACCTGTATCAGGCATCAAATATTTCAGTCATGAACTACAAAGTCACAGGAAAGCAGCTCCACTTTACTTCCTTGTTTAAAGAACTGCCTAGAATTTCTTAGCAGCACTGGATAGATTATGTAGAGACTGAGGCCAGCAAAGCTACTAAGTGGGCACGCACAAAGCACCATGACACACGAGCTGTAAGCTCTCTCTTCACTGTGTCTTGTACACTACACCAACTTCAGAGACTAAATGGTTTTGGTCACACAAAATGTAACTCCAAGTCCTCTGAACTTTTTTTGTAAGTCATTCACTCTATTGCTGGCGCAATCAACCAGATATATTTAAACAACCTTTTCATTTTAGGATTGCAGTGATCAGTATATACCAGGAAGCTCTTCTGGTGATCACCTGTGTATATTGAAGTGTAAGTCCTAGGTTTGTTCTACAGCATATGACAGAGACCTATTACTGGGGACATTTTCACAGTTTTTATGACACATAATGAGGGAGACAGAAATAGGGATTAATATTTTTATATCTCTGAGACTGTTTCTAAATATGCCTTATTTGCCTGCTCAGTAATGAACATCTTTTCAACAGTTTTTCTATCTCAGCAGTCATCTGCCACTTCACAATAAAAGGTTTTGTTTTGGTGAAGCCATGTGAAAAGAGTCCATAATGACTCTGTATAAGCTGTTTTGCTATTTTCACACTCAAGAGACTCAAGTGTTTTTGTACAGCAACACCAAATGACTCTCACTTAACTCTCCAGTGCGAGTTGTTCGAAAGGCAGCAGCCTCATGCTACTTTCTGTATTAAAGAGAGTGTTTGAAATTAGCATCAGTGACTAACACTGCAAATAACCTACAGAACATAAATTAAAAGATGCTTCACAAAAGACAAGGCTGAGTCACTCTATATTTTCTATTAACATTATCCAAAGCATCTAAAATCTACCTGATATTGTGGTCACAAGAACTAAAGTTCCATTTGCCTTCCAGTGTGCATCATCTATTCCTTCATAAAAGCAGGCAGCTCCCTGGTTACACCAGAACGGTGCATCCACGCCAGGCCGCAGATGTGGAAATGTGCAGTTCCCAAGTTGGAAGAGCTCATACCACTCCATCGTGTAGTTTTTCCCTGTTAGAGAGCTCTTGAAACCAACAGCATCATGCATAATTTTCTGGAAAAGGAAAAAAAAACATCAATCAAACCGCTAAAACTTTGATTTCATAACAACTTCAGCTTGACCTGTACAGAAGGTAAGATGCTCAGGAGCTGTTCTGTAACAGGGTGAGAAGAGGGGAGGGAGTTCCTATAACATCTTGGATTCAGTAACACTGAAGCACAACACACTAGATTGCATGACACACATACTTTTATCAGAGCATCATGCTGTCTCAGTGGTTGTCTATCCATCCATTGTAAATTCTTGGAGGCAGATACTCAGTGGGAGCTCATCATCAAGACTCAGGCTGACTTTTGAATCCTTAACCTCATGCGGGTATCAGAGAAATAAAGAGCAGAACCAAGTTACCAAAACCAGATCTTGCTAATGAATGCTATAAAACTAATGAGATAAATACTTCATTTAAAAGCTGTATAGTAAAAACATAAATCCAAACTTAGTTAACAACTGAGATAACAATACTTGAATCTATTTCCATTTTTGACTCTTTGCTTGGTTTTGATTCACTAACATTTCTTTACTAATTAGGAATCATGCTTTGAAGAATAATTTTGGTACTGCCGTAACTACAAATATTAATAAAGCCAAAACTCTTTCATAATTGCATGACTCCATGAACAGACACTTCAATTCCATAGTGAACATAACACTCCAGGAAGAACTGTTAAAGCTACCAACTCCTCATCATCTACCATTCTGACCAGCTGGCTGTCCACTCCTGACAAATACCAATGTCCAAGCAAATACGTGAGTTTTTAACAACAGAAAAGTTAATACACTAAGCAGCTATTTTATCTGATATAAAGGGACAAATAAAAGTATTTTCTTGATGCAGTGGTAGCACAGAAGAAAAGACACCCAAGCCTTAATGGTGTGCTTATACACCACACTCATTATGCAGCTACATGGGGGAACATGTTCAAACCAACCAATCGTGCTGTTCATGCTTGTCTTTAGCTGAGCTAAATCCTGTAAATTTTGTTTGAAACTTAGTGCTCTTTGAGTATCCTTCCTACAGATAGCCTAGCTTGTGTGCTCTGATATTCTTCCATACAAGCATATCCCAACCTTACAGCTCCTGTTCTTGACATCTGCTGTTGAATTCAGCTGAATTTGTCACTATAACTTTGTTAAAAACATCACCTTACCAAATGTCCTAGTAGGTCCCCATACTTGAATTCCCATACTGGAGCCTGTAATCGATACACTTCAATGACATCCTCTTCTTTCATAACTGGAATGGCAGAGCCAGTGGGACAGAAGGTGTAACGAGCTTGGCAGTAAGGATCAGTTTTTGGACGGTAATCAAAGCGCCTGTGGTGAGAAAGAGAAGCACACAGAATGACTCTGCAGCTGGAGTACCTGTCATGGCTTCCTGACGGGGACAGCTGAAGTGTCCAGCACCCCTAAAGACAGATTCTGTGACCTAGACACTTGGACTACACAAGTTCATGAGGCTTCTGGGGTGCACATCTGCAGAAACAGGACTTTGGGACTTAAGGCTCACAAATTCATATCATGTTGTACTGACAGTGAAGGAGTGGAAATAATGCGGATTACAAAGGGTGACATACTCACAAAATCAGACACACAGATGCTGGGGAAAAGATAGGTTGAGATCTGCCTCAAAAACGCTCTCCTGGCAATTTATTTACAAGGGGATTGACCAATTTGTTCTTGCTATTCTACAGTAAGAAGTTCCCAGGTGAAGCTATTTTGACTCTACAATATTGCCAAGAGCAGGAAAAAATTTAATCTCTATTAATTTAGATAATTATATAAATTTAGATAAAGAGGTCTAAGAACGTAGCTGGGATCATTGTTTTCATTTCATTTCTATTAAACCTCAAAAACTGAAGACCCAATCCGCCTATTTATCATGCTACATACAAACAGCAAAGAACCTTTTTGACAAGTGTAAAGGGTTTGTGTGGTCAGGTTTTGGTAGCAGGGTGGCTACAGGGGTGGCTTCTGTGAGAAGCTGCCAGAAGCCTCCCCCATGTCAGGCAGAGCCTAAGCCAGACAGCTCCAGGATGGACCCTGTACTGGGCAGGGCTGAGACAATCAGGAATGACAGCAACACCTTTGTGATAACACAGTCAAAAAGCAAAAAAAGTTATTGCACAGATGTAATTGTGACCAGAGAAGAGCAGGGTTAGAATATGTGAGAGGAACAGCCCTGCAGACACTAAGGTCAGTGGAGAAGGAGGGGCAGGAGCTGCTCCAGGTGCTGGATCTGAGATTCCCCTACAGCCTGTGGAATAAACCCACACTGGAGCACGTGGATGCCTTAAAGAACGCTTTGAACCCATGGAGCAGGCTACAGACCTATGGAGAGATGAGTTCATGCTGGAGCAGGTTTCCTAGTAGGACTTGTGACCCTCTGGAGGACCCATGTTGGAGCAGGCCGTGCCTGAAGGACTGCATGGAGGAATGACCGACGCTGGAGCAGTCCATGAAGAACTGTTGTCTGTGTAATGGATCGACATTGGAGAAGTTCATGGAAAACTGTCTCCTGTGGAAGGGACCCCACACTGGAGTAGGGGAAGGATTCGTCTCCCTGAGCAGTGCTAGGAACAACATGTGATGAAATGACCACGACCCCCACGTCCTTGCACCACTAGGGGGAGGAGGCAGAACCTGCGAAGGACAGAGGGATGGGACGAAGGGGTTTGTAAGGTTTATTCTACCTCTTATTATCCTGCTCTGATTTTGTTAGTAATAAATTCAGTTAATATCTCAAAGTTGAGTCTGTTTTGCCTGTATTTGCTTAGTGACTTCTCCCTGTCCTTATCTCAACTCATGAACCTTTTGCTGTATTTTCTTTCCCCCATCCACTTGTGGAGGGGAGTGATGAAGTGGCTTTGGTGGGCATCTGGCATCCAGCCAGGGTCAAAGCACTACAACAAGTCTTCCTTTTCTGAGTTCCTTTAGAGTCACTCACTGTATTTCACTTAAAACAAGGTTCCTATATGCCTGTTACCAAGACAAATCGGCATGCACAGCTTGTCCAGATCTTGTCTGGTTAGCCTGAGTCTAACACACTCAGCTGCCCAGGGCTACTGACACAAATACCCAAACCACGAGATGACTCAAGGACACAGGACTTCCTGAGCAATACTAAAGCCAGCAGCTCAGCTGAGGCATCACTAATTTTGCCTGTGGACTACCTCCCCAAACTTGCTGGGAACTCCAGCATGTTTGCCTTTATTTTGTTCCTGGGGGAAAGAAAAGGAAAAAAAGGAAAAAACATCCCCAAACCCCAACGAGTATATCTGAAAAAAAGAACACACAGAAAACAAAGACTTAGGCCAACCACACATTCAAGTCCTGTTTCTAGATTGCATACCTTACATTTTCAACACCCCTTGCATGTGACAAGAAGGTAACAAGCATGTTAAGGAAGCACTGAAACCCCACACTTCTGAGCATCTCACACCACTAGGCTTGTACTACAAATCTGACCATCCTAAGATCCAGTCTCCTAACTACTGAACTTGCTGGAAAATCCCGACAACTCGTGACTGCAAGATCAGCTCCTTCAGGCATCACCTGACGCAAACTTAACTGCTGGGAATTACACAACAGGCTCTCAAAATTTCAGGTATGCATTATTAAGTTTCAGCTAAACATTGATAACTACTCCCTTTACAAACAGCAAAACCGCACAAAATACACAATCAAGTGTAGCCTTTCTTCTGAAGGGGCTCCTTTCCTCAGCATAGCCAAAGCTGTCGCTATTTTCACACCACAACCTGCAGTCTCCTGCTGTCCCCAACACCATCACGAACTCTGGAGCTCAGGCAGCTCTGGAGCAGCGAGTGGGATTTTGTACCATTTCATGTGTCACGAAGTATGACGTTAAGTTAAATTTTAAAAAATCAAACAAACCGTACCCCGATGTCCTCATCACCACCTTTTCTGAGGGCATTAAGGAGCGTGTTTAAAGGCAGGCAGTCATTCCCGGGGCACCAAGCCCTCCCGCTGCTGAGAGACCAAACGCAGCTCTCGGCCTGGGATGGCACTACGGCTCCCTGGGCGAGCCAAACACGCCAAATACCTTGTAAATTATCAACGGCCTGCGATCAGAAAGAGAAAGCTTTTCACGGCCTTTCTACCCTAACAGAGAGAGAAGCAGCAGAAGCGCGGCGCTGGCGGGCCGGGGGAGGCCCTCCCGCGGCACTCACCTGTAGGGCACCGGCCACCGCCTCCGCGGGGAGCGGGCCCCCCCCGAGACACGCGGCCCCCACGGCGCCAGGAGCAGCAGCAGCAGCGGCAGCAGCCGGGAGCACCGAGCAGCGTCCATGGCGGAGCCGGGCCCGGAGCTGCGGGGGAAGCGGCGGGGCCGCAGGAGGCCGGGCGGGAAGGGGCCGCCCCCGCGCCCGCCCACGGGGCCGGGGAGGCCGGCGGTGCCCGCCGAGCCCGGGCTGCAGGCAGGGCCTGACCGAGTGGGGGTGCTTCTCCTCCTCCTGAGGGAAGTCAGCAGCGTGCCAAATCGTCCCTGAGAAACGCCGCCCGGCTGAACTGCGACTGTGTTTTATGGAGAGCCAAGCAACTAGGCGTTGTTATCGTTTAGCTGGAGCATGGGTTGTCTGTCGTTTCACGCATTGTTTTGGAGACGCCTTAAGGCTGGTGAAGGGTCTGGAGCACAAGTCCTCTGAGGAGCAGCTGAGGGAACTGGGGGTGTCTAGCCTAGAAAACAGGAGGCTCATAGGGAACCTAAGCACTTTCTACGTCTCCCTGAAAGGAGGTTGTAGCGAGGTCGGGGTCGGCCTCTTGTCCCAGGTAGCCAGTGACGAGAGGACACAGTTTTAAGCAGCACCAGGGGAGATTTAGGTTGGACACTAGGAAGAATTTCTTCACAGAAATGGTGATTAGATATTAGAATGGACTGCCCAGGGAGATGGTGGAGTCATTGTCCCTGGAGGTATTTAAGGAGAAACTGGACAAAGGACTGAGGAGGCACTTCGTTCCATGGTCTAGTTGACGTAGGGGTGTTTGGTTATAGGCTGGATTCAATGATCTCAGAGATCTTTTCCAACCTAGTCGATTCTGTGATTCTGTAAAAGACACATCCCATGCCCATCCTCACGCCCTACTGAGAGGGGTGGCCTCTGGATCTGGCCCTAGTATGATGACATGAGGCCTCACTCAATGGCAGAGAGGCTTTTGCTGTGATAAGCCCTGTAACCCTAAGCCTCTTCAGGCTGCCCAGAAGTCTTGTCTGAAAATTTTCAGGGCTTCAAGCACAGTTTGTATATCCACTACCCAGAACACTTACTCAAATCATAACACTTTACAGGAAATCATATAGCAGTTTATTCTCTTGTCTTTATGATAATGGTGAGAACTATCTCGCAGATAAACTAAGAGAAATTGTGAAGACAGGTTTGCCAGCAGCATCCCTGCAGAAAACAGCTTTTTCCAGCTCTGTAAAGTTCAAAACTGGCGATGCTGGCATCAGAGTCCCGGAGGCTAACTTTGGTAGTTGGCATCCACAGTGAAAACACTGGTCTATGCTATTCACTGGGTAAATAATAACTGTGCTCTGGCCTTTTGACTGTCAAGAGCCAGAAAAATATCCCTGCTCATTGCATATAAGCCCCTAAAGAACAATCAGTTCTTTAGTCAGCACAATGCTAGGCTATATATTCAAACAAAATTACAGGTGGAAAACCCTGCATCCTTCATAAAAATGCTACTGTGTATCAGTTTCAGTAATGCTTGGGGTACTAAAGATGTTCAGAAAACCTTAAAACCTTTAATTTCAGCAACCTTTCTGTATCTCACTTCTCTGCTGTCTGATTCTATAGTGCTTATCTTTAAAATCCATGCCATTCAGCACTATACATTAATTTAATGCATGCTTACATAACCTATACATACTTAAACTTACATATCTAATTTTTATCTCATGCATGTTAATTGTGTCTGATTTACAAAAGCTCTGGTTTTATTCATTAGAAAATAAAGTGTGCCAGTAATATGCATGTTTCATAGCTTGAGTGTAGTACAATATACCAGCTCTTTCATCTGTTCAAAAAGATATGTGTTTGTTTTGAATATAGCTATAATTCCTAGTGCTAGAGATTTGGATGTGTAACTCTGGAAGTTCTTTATGAAATGAAGGAAGGCTACCTTACCCCTTCTTTGAAACCAGGATGCAATGAAGTGAAATGGCATAATGAAGGTGCCATAACTGCTCACGATCCAAATTAGAAATGCAGTATGACCAGGTTCTTAATCCTGGCTCAGCATATGTTTGCAGTGTGGATTATTAAGTCTCCACTATGTGGATGCTGAAGGTGTTGACCTTTTTTATATTTTAATAGCATTTTTATATCTCACTTCATTACATCCTACAGGAAGCTTTTGCAGCAAGGTACTCTGGTTGGTTGTTTTGTTTTTTTTTCCTCATGCAACCTAAGTTATGTTGTGAACATAGAAAATAAACCACTAATACATTTATGAATAAATATACTTGAGCTAAAAAGCTCATGTGTCAGCAATTTGAGTGAGCCACTGTCTAGTTTATTATGCAGAAACATGTCAGATTCCCCATTATAAACCCACAGAGCTGATCTGCATCTTTATCCAGTAACAGGCTTTGAGGAAATACTGGCTACAAAGACCAGATTCTAGAGTTTACAGGATTCCTAAATTTTTCTCATTTCCCAGAGTATTTTCTTTTTTGATTAGTAAAAACTGAACATTTCCTGAAACAACAAGACTCTTGGTGATTTCCCATTATAAACCAGTACCTTCTCCATCTTTACCCTTGACATGAACAGGATGGAAGGAACTGAGAGACAAGGGAAAACAAACCCTGTTGCTTTAGTCAGAAGTTGTGGTTTTGAACAGATAGTTTGGCTTTGAACATGTACTTGAGTCATCACACTGTAAGTGACAGCAAAGAGGCTGCTGCACCTGAAGTAACAGCCCCATGCTCACAAAAACGGGTTGCTCTGGATGGTGCTTGCACCACAGCTGCACATCTCTCAGCCTATGCATACGTACACTGGCAATATGCCATTCAGCAGGAGAGGCACAGTTATATATATGGATCACAGCAGATAAAGCTACACATCTGGCAGCTTTACCGATCACAGGGGGTTTTTTTCCCACTCACACTGGCATATGTTAGCTATGGAGTCAGCTGCATGCATACTGAGAAATACAAACATTACCTGAAGTCACACTGAAGCTGCTCTGAAAGACGGGAGTTCATCAGTCAGAGGCACAATCTCTGCTTTTCAGGGGGTAAGAAAGGAATCTTGAGAAAAGGAGCCAGAAACAGGGCTCCTGTGCACCTTCACTCTGCTGCATAGCCTGGGATGCCACCTGAACTGTGAGCTGCGCTGGGAGAAAGCCGTGTGTTTTTCTACAGGAAGAGGGTATGACTGGGCTTTGTGCCTGTGTAACGTATTTCTAAGAGTTCCCCTCAGGACTTCCTTGACCTTGACAGCTAGGATGAGGGCTGTGCTTGGGACAGATGTGCAGCTCAGTAAACCTTTGGGATTGCAGGGCAGCTCCTCCTTTGTCTGCCAGCTAAGGAGGCAGGTGATGGAAATTATTTCTTTCCAAGCTGGAATTCCAGGGGGGTGCTGCTGAAGCCTGAGAGATAGGAGGAGGGTTGGGATAAGGACGCAGAGGAAGTTCATAATGAGTTTTAAACTGAGATGAACTCTCTGGGATTTGCTGCAGGGTAGGGATAAGTGAATTGATGAGTCAACTGGATGCCTGTGAAATACAAAGAGCTATCCAAGTCCAATCTAAGCTAACAGCTGTTGTCAAGTAACTAAGGCACTTCAAAGCAGGATTTCCACTATAGAAAGCATCTTTCTCAAATCCTGGGCAGTAGGAAAAGGCTGGGGTCGAGGACAGAGCTGTAATTCAACCCCTTGAAGTCTGAAGGGGACAGTACCTGCTCTCTTCCCTTCAGGGTGTGCAGCTGGTTGCTCAAGGTCTGATAAAAACTGTTGTGAGGAAAGTCAGAAACTGCTTCTGCTCTGCTGAGACACCTCAGAAGGGGCTTCCTGCTCCTTTCCTGGGGAGTTGCTTTTAAGCCAAGGCTCCTGCCTCCCACCTGAGCTACACTGCAGCCACCCCTGAACCCAGCTGTGTACCTTACTGATGCAGACCCAATCCATGCATCGGTCATCCCAGCGTAACCTTGGCTCATCACTATGGATTTTTCTAGTGATCAGACTCTTGGTGGAACCCCACTGCTATTCAGTTTCTGAATGAGAACAAGCACGTAGTAGTGGCTGGATCCAGCAGCAGCCCCAGATACAGCAGGGCAGAGCCAAGGCCAGGTTTACACTACTTGTGCCAAGGTCTATTCATAGGATGTGCAGGAAGAGCGACCCGTACATCAGGACAACAGGAAACAGGACACACCTACAGCACAGCTCAGGTGATGTCTGGATGTCCAGGCCTAAGTGTCCATGGATTTGTGGCCAGAGGGTGTGTGGCTGGAGGTCATGGCAGAGGCTGGCCAGGGTAATTATAGGGCTACTAGTGTACTGAGGGCCTTGAACACAGCTTCTTCTCCCACCAAGATGTGTCCTCTCACCTTGCAAACATCTGGCTTCAGAGCTGTACTCCTTGTGAAATGTTCTTGCTTTTGTGGGCCCAGGATGGAGAAGAGTCCTTTCAGGGCTACTTCGCGGTGACACAAAGCAAGGGCAAGGACATGCCATGAGCTGGGATGAAAACATGGCCCTAAGACACAGAGGGTCATGACAAGGTCACACAGTCAAGGCAGGGACATGGCACAAGCAAGTTGAGCTAGATCATGGAACAGAGCTGGCACAGAGATGTGACACAGAGAACCTGAAGTAGGATAGGAATATCATATTCCAATCAAGTCTAGGGTCCATCCAGGAAAAAGGACCACCTATAATGTGAATCTGAGGTCCATCTAAGAGACAGGGCCAGAAACAAGACTGGAGATGAGGTTACTGACAATTCAGGTCCAGGCTCCATCCAGAAAGAGTAGCCAGTAAGTCAGGTCAGAAAGGAGCAGGGAATTCCAGTTCTGAAGGGGCTCAGTTCCCTAGCTCTAACATTAACCCTAGCCCTAACACACAGCAGAGTTCAGGACTACACTCGTATCTCCAAACATACATTAAGCTTAAACTCTTTCCAGGCAGCAGCTTTCTCCTAGCTCCAGGCATACAGATGATTCCAGTGGGATTCCAGCTCTGCAAACTCTCAGTGGAGCTATGCTGTAGTCCTGCTCAATCCTAAGAGGCAGAGTGTGGGCTGTGGTGTAGACTGAGCTGAAGCCCTACATCCATTTGGAGTAGGGCTGCCCAATTTCCCTATCCTGGCCCTGTCCTGTTCCAGAATCTCCCTGTCCATCATGCCACACAGACTCACAACCAATCAGTATTCAATTGAATGCATTTTGCTAAAGGAAAAGGCTTTGCTTTTGAATGTCGTTTTTGTTCTGCCCAGTCTACTCACAATCATATCCTCTGCAGAAAACCCATACTCCAAATTTTTGGAAGACACTCTAATTTTTCTACAATATCCAGCTTTTCAGACCTCTGGTGCAGTAAAAGAGTAAGTTTTCATTATTAAACACAAGTTTCTTCTTATTATAAGAGAGGCAGCTCATGAAAAGTGAAGGACCAAGAGCTGAGAGATCTTACTACAACTCAGTACAGGTGGTCCCTGGTGTGGCATTTGTGTGCACAGTCCTAAGGAGGAGACTAAGGATGCATTCATTCCCTTTTGGCCTACTAGAGCAATGCCTTCAGGGATTAAGCTGGGGGTGGGTCAAGGAAGAAAAACTGGTTTGCTAAAATATCTCTGTTTTTCCTGATAAAATGGAGCAGGTAGTTAGAACGCAGCATGAAGTTAAGTGAGAAAAAAGGACTAGGTGGGTCTGATGAGCGGGGTGTCACAGAAACAAACAACATCAGGACCCAGCAGTACCGCAGGCCTCTTAAAAAACTCCACTCTTTTTTTGGCTTTCAAAGCAATTTGGAAGCCAAATTTCATTGCACCATCATAGCCCTACGCGTAAACCAAAACCACCAAACAAGAAACACCTCATAGGCACCCTCCTGAGGCTCTGCGAGGCCCTGCAACTTTGGGACTGGAGACAGGAACGCGCACGTTCTGCAGCGCCCCAAGGCTCACCGCCACAGCCCCGCTGCGGGGCGCAGGCCAGGCCGACCGTGAGGCCGAAAATACGTTTTAGCCGGTTTTGTTTAAAACTAGAGGCACACGCCATTTGCTTCCCAGATTCCCTCATGTATTTCCTGCCCCGCCCGCCCGTACGGCAGCGGAAGATAGAGCGAGTAGTGGAGCCCGCCGGCGCAGGCGCGGCAGGAGGAGGAGCAGGGACAGGGACGGTGCTGCCAGGCCCCGGCCTGCCGCCTGGAGCAGCGCCTTCCCGGGCCTGAGGGGCGGCTGCCATGGGCAAGCGGGTGGCGCTGGTCCTCGCCGGCTGCGGCGTCTTCGATGGCAGCGAGATTCACGAGGCGTCGGCGGCGCTGGTGCACCTGAGCCGCGGCGGCGCGGAGGTAGCGGGGGGCGGCGGGGCGTGGGGTGTGTGTATATGTGTGTGTATATGTGTGTGTATTCGTGTGTGTGTGTATGTGTGTGTATATGTGTGTGTATTCATGTGTGTGTGTATGTCTCTGTGAGCGCGTGTGCGGCCCGGCGTGCCGTGTGACACAGCAGCCGAGAGTCCTGCTGTCCGTGTGACCAGAGCCCCTCCCGGTTCGCGGTGGTTCCTGCGCCGCCACTGCCCACTACAAAGGCTGTTCGCCCATAATCTCTCTCTTTATGTTGCCTCCTCCCCTGTTTTGTTCATCCTCGCCCAAAATTTATCCTGCCTGGTCCCCTAACAGGAGGTGAGGTTGCAAACAGGCAGCTAGCTGGACAGAAGACTGAAAAAGGATCTCATTAATACAACTGTTACACTAAAAGTCATGTCTACAGGTCAAAAAGACCCCTGCCCGGGTGAAGATCATTCCCCTGGGCATGTGTAGAAGTTAACTGGTGTTACAAAACTTGTATGGCAATTACTAGGCTATCATAATAGAGGAGCTGCACTTGGAGAGTTATTAACTCTGAATTTCCATGTGTAGATAATGACACAAAAAGTCCAGTGGGTGTGCTTGATTTGTGGAATACCACCAGACACCCAGGCATGCACAACTCTGAAATAAATAACCAGTGTCTGTCTTGAGTGTGTAATTATTGGCTTGTCGCACACCAGGTAATGAATCCAATTTTGTGGGCAACAGTGCCAGACTCTTTTCAGTGGTGCCCACTGACAGGATGTGGAGCAATCGCCATAAACTAAACCATAAGGAGTTTCATCTCAACATGAGGAAGAACTTCTTTACATTGGGGGTAGCAGAGCATGGGAAACAGGCTGCCCAGGGAGGTCATGGAGTCTTCCTCTCTGGAGATGTCCAAAACCCTCCTAGATGCATTCCTGTGTAACCTGTTCTAGGTAACCCTGCCTGGTCAGGGGAATTGTACTGGACGATCTCCAGAAGGCCCTTCCAGCCCTTACAATCCTGTGATCCTGTAAGCCCAGGAGCAAGGAGCAGCTGGAGACCTGTCCCTTCTCCTCTGGCCACAGGGAGCTGAAGATGAGTTAAAATTCTTTATCTTCCTTCCGACTGCTTTTGCAGCCTTCACAGAGGTTCACCTGCTTGTTTTCTGCTCACTGTTTCTGGGCTCTCTTTGGTAAACTGGGACTTGCAGAAGCTTGGGCCCAGGCGCAGTGGTGTGCTTTGGTCCCATCTGTGGCTTCAGATGGGAGAAGCTGGTCACTGTCTGTGTAGCCACACTCAGGTGTCTGATGGTAACAACAGCACCCTCATATTTAGCACAAAATTGTCAAAATTGCATCATTGAAACTGGGAAGTTTGCAAAGGAAGCTTCAAAACAGACACAAGAAAAGAGCCCGTGCTACACCTGTCACAGAGCTTTATATTCTGATGCCGTGTTCCACTTTTGTGTCTAACCAAAATTGTGTGTTTTGTTCTTCCTTTCTGCTACTGGTGTTTCAGGACAGCTGGTAACTCTGATCTTGACTCTAGAAATGCTTGTAAAGTTTGCGTCTTTAACTTTTTTATGTCAAACTTTTTTAGCACTTTCATCCCCTAAGAGCAACCTTTCTTCAAAGTCAGCTGTATGTCCAGTTGGGCTGCTGGTATAAATTGTAGTGTCCTGTTTGGGGTTATCTACCATGGCAGAATCAGTAAGCTTAATGTTGGCATAAGAATACCCTCCTGTCAAAATGCTGCAGGAATAGGATGGGGAGAATGGCTGTGTTTACCCAAGCTAATACTATCATATGTCGCTTTAGATATTTAATGTGCTAGATTCATCCTGTGGAATTCACTTAACTTGGATAAGAGGCTTCAGGGACAAAACCTGTTTTCATTAAATGATCTTTATTGTGACAAATATATATGAGTTCTGTTTACATTCACAAAATTGCTTCATCTCTCTTCTAGGTGAAGATATTTGCCCCCAATATTGAGCAAAGGGATGTAGTCAATCACCTAAAAGGAAGTCCAACAGAAGAGAAGAGAAATGTGTTAGTTGAAAGTGCCAGGTTGGCAAGAGGAAACATTCAGGATTTGGCTGAACTGAAAGCTAGTGAATTTGATGCTGTCATTTTCCCTGGTAGGTATCACAAAATCACAGAATATTCTGTGTTGGAAGTAGTCATCGAGTCCAACTCATAAGTGAACAGCCCATACAGGGATTGAGCCCGCAGCCTTGGTGTTAATAGCACCATGCTCTGACCAGCTGAGCTCATCTTTTAAAAGGAAATTATTTGTGATTTTTTAGCTCAATATATTTACTGATTCATAGTTCACTAAGTTAAAATGCCAGAGTGTTGTTTTGGCATTAAGTTATGCATCCTGCCATTCCTTCTTACTAAAGGTTGTGGAAACTTCACTACTTGTGGACAAGAGCACTGACCAGAGTGCAAAACTTGGGTCAGAACTTGTTTACATGGCAATGCCTTAAGTTTAGGGCCTCTGAAAATGTTGGCAGAATAGCAGGTTGCCAAGTAGATTATGTTCCGTGTCAGATGTGAGTACATTCTGTTTTAATTATGTATCCCCTCAGCTGCTGATCAAGTTCTGCTAAACGTGTTTATGGATAATTTTTTATTTAGGGACCACAAAATTGCCTTCCAGACGGAGGTAATTGTAATCACTTTTAGAAATGAATAAACTGGAGCATCACGAGGAAATCATGACTTGCTGAAGATCGCTTTCCAGAATATTCGTAGTGCTGTTAAATACTGCCTTCATGATTGGGCCTCAGTGTTAATTTTGAAGTTTTCACGCTGTTACAAGGCCAGCAGAGGGAGTGTGTGTATAACACAGAGA
>VZRR01002050.1:199297-318458 GCA_013398015.1 Oreocharis arfaki | reverse complement strand
CTGCCCACTACAAAGGCTGTTCGCCCATAATCTCTCTCTTTATGTTGCCTCCTCCCCTGTTTTGTTCATCCTCGCCCAAAATTTATCCTGCCTGGTCCCCTAAAAGGAGCTGAGGTTGCAAACAGGCAGCTAGCTGGACAGAAGACTGAAAAAGGATCTCATTAATACAACTGTTACACTAAAAGTCATGTCTACAGGTCAAAAAGACCCCTGCCCGGGTGAAGATCATTCCCCTGGGCATGTGTAGAAGTTAACTGGTGTTACAAAACTTGTATGGCAATTACTAGGCTATCATAATAGAGGAGCTGCACTTGGAGAGTTATTAACTCTAAATTTCCATGTGTAGATAATGACACAAAAAGTCCAGTGGGTGTGCTTGATTTGTGGAATACCACCAGACACCCAGGCATGCACAACTCTGAAATAAATAACCAGTGTCTGTATTGAGTGTGTAATTATTGGCTTGTCGCACACCAGGTAATGAATCCAATTTTGTGGGCAACAGTGCCAGACTCTTTTCAGTGGTGCCCACTGACAGGATGTGGAGCAATCGCCATAAACTAAACCATAAGGAGTTTCATCTCAACATGAGGAAGAACTTCTTTACATGGGGGGTAGCAGAGCATGGGAAACAGGCTGCCCAGGGAGGTCATGGAGTCTTCCTCTCTGGAGATGTCCAAAACCCTCCTAGATGCATTCCTGTGTAACCTGTTCTAGGTAACCCTGCCTGGTCAGGGGAATTGTACTGGACGATCTCCAGAAGGCCCTTCCAGCCCTTACAATCCTGTGATCCTGTAAGCCCAGGAGCAAGGAGCAGCTGGAGACCTGTCCCTTCTCCTCTGGCCACAGGGAGCTGAAGATGAGTTAAAATTCTTTATCTTCCTTCCGACTGCTTTTGCAGCCTTCACAGAGGTTCACCTGCTTGTTTTCTGCTCACTGTTTCTGGGCTCTCTTTGGTAAACTGGGACTTGCAGAAGCTTGGGCCCAGGCGCAGTGGTGTGCTTTGGTCCCATCTGTGGCTTCAGATGGGAGAAGCTGGTCACTGTCTGTGTAGCCACACTCAGGTGTCTGATGGTAACAACAGCACCCTCATATTTAGCACAAAATTGTCAAAATTGCATCATTGAAACTGGGAAGTTTGCAAAGGAAGCTTCAAAACAGACACAAGAAAAGAGCCCGTGCTACACCTGTCACAGAGCTTTATATTCTGATGCCGTGTTCCACTTTTGTGTCTAACCAAAATTGTGTGTTTTGTTCTTCCTTTCTGCTACTGGTGTTTCAGGACAGCTGGTAACTCTGATCTTGACTCTAGAAATGCTTGTAAAGTTTGCGTCTTTAACTTTTTTATGTCAAACTTTTTTAGCACTTTCATCCCCTAAGAGCAACCTTTCTTCAAAGTCAGCTGTATGTCCAGTTGGGCTGCTGGTATAAATTGTAGTGTCCTGTTTGGGGTTATCTACCATGGCAGAATCAGTAAGCTTAATGTTGGCATAAGAATACCCTCCTGTCAAAANCTTCACAGAGGTTCACCTGCTTGTTTTTCTGGGCTCTCTTTGGTAAAGAGAGCTCTCTTCTGGGACTTGCAGAAGCTTGGGCCCAGGTGCAGTGGTGTGCTTTGGTCCCATCTGTGGCTTCAGATGGGAGAAGCTGGTCACTGTCTGTGTAGCCACACTCAGGTGTCTGATGGTAACAACAGCACCCTCATATTTAGCACAAAATTGTCAAAATTGCATCATTGAAACTGGGAAGTTTGCAAAGGAAGCTTCAAAACAGACACAAGAAAAGAGCCCGTGCTACACCTGTCACAGAGCTTTATATTCTGATGCCGTGTTCCACTTTTGTGTCTAACCAAAATTGTGTGTTTTGTTCTTCCTTTCTGCTACTGGTGTTTCAGGACAGCTGGTAACTCTGATCTTGACTCTAGAAATGCTTGTAAAGTTTGCGTCTTTAACTTTTTTATGTCAAACTTTTTTAGCACTTTCATCCCCTAAGAGCAACCTTTCTTCAAAGTCAGCTGTATGTCCAGTTGGGCTGCTGGTATAAATTGTAGTGTCCTGTTTGGGGTTATCTACCATGGCAGAATCAGTAAGCTTAATGTTGGCATAAGAATACCCTCCTGTCAAAATGCTGCAGGAATAGGATGGGGAGAATGGCTGTGTTTACCCAAGCTAATACTATCATATGTCGCTTTAGATATTTAATGTGCTAGATTCATCCTGTGGAATTCACTTAACTTGGATAAGAGGCTTCAGGGACAAAACCTGTTTTCATTAAATGATCTTTATTGTGACAAATATATATGAGTTCTGTTTACATTCACAAAATTGCTTCATCTCTCTTCTAGGTGAAGATATTTGCCCCCAATATTGAGCAAAGGGATGTAGTCAATCACCTAAAAGGAAGTCCAACAGAAGAGAAGAGAAATGTGTTAGTTGAAAGTGCCAGGTTGGCAAGAGGAAACATTCAGGATTTGGCTGAACTGAAAGCTAGTGAATTTGATGCTGTCATTTTCCCTGGTAGGTATCACAAAATCACAGAATATTCTGTGTTGGAAGTAGTCATCGAGTCCAACTCATAAGTGAACAGCCCATACAGGGATTGAGCCCGCAGCCTTGGTGTTAATAGCACCATGCTCTGACCAGCTGAGCTCATCTTTTAAAAGGAAATTATTTGTGATTTTTTAGCTCAATATATTTACTGATTCATAGTTCACTAAGTTAAAATGCCAGAGTGTTGTTTTGGCATTAAGTTATGCATCCTGCCAATCCTTCTTACTAAAGGTTGTGGAAACTTCACTACTTGTGGACAAGAGCACTGACCAGAGTGCAAAACTTGGGTCAGAACTTGTTTACATGGCAATGCCTTAAGTTTAGGGCCTCTGAAAATGTTGGCAGAATAGCAGGTTGCCAAGTAGATTATGTTCCGTGTCAGATGTGAGTACATTCTGTTTTAATTATGTATCCCCTCAGCTGCTGATCAAGTTCTGCTAAACGTGTTTATGGATAATTTTTTATTTAGGGACCACAAAATTGCCTTCCAGACGGAGGTAATTGTAATCACTTTTAGAAATGAATAAACTGGAGCATCACGAGGAAATCATGACTTGCTGAAGATCGCTTTCCAGAATATTCATAGTGCTGTTAAATACTGCCTTCATGTTTGGGCCTAAGTGTTAATTTTGAAGTTTTCACGCTGTTACGAGGCCAGCAGAGGGAGTGTGTGTATAACACAGAGAAACAATTCTGCCTGCACTGTCAGTGGTTGATGTCAGGGCTGGTCAGGAGGGAGTAGAGGCTCACAGATGTTTTCCACGTTAATTTCATGCTGTTATAACCCAGGCTCGGGGGGGTTGCTGTAATAACTGTTAGAGGGAAATAAATCCTATTAAGTTTGAAAATTAAAGTCTTACCTCAGAGATTTCAGATAACACTTGAAAGTGAGCAAACAGAAAAGGGAAAAATATTAAAAATGCAAAGCTTCTTGATGTTGTCTGTTGAAATACTTGTGGAAATTTCCGTATGCTTATTGGAGAGAAGTTGTTGTTGTGCATATTCCATATGGAATAACCTTCCTTTCATTATTCTGGTGGTTATAAATCCAGCTAACAAAGGAGCTGTAAAATACAAACTGCTTATAAAATTAAATGAAGATTAAATGCACCTAAAAGATTGTTAAAACTAATTTATAGAAAGACACATCAGCACTATTTTTAATCAGAAATTATGTTATCATTCTCAAGTATTTTTGTCTCAGAAGATCATATGGTATAATGTTCATTTTATGTAGAATCCCCATTGTTTTTATTGTGTTAATCTCTTTTTTTAAAGTCCAAAAGTAATTCTAGGAGAGAAGGAAAGTTCTTCTATAATTGCTTAAGCATCAAAGTAAAACTCGAGAGTTCATTACTATAGAGGGTCAAATCACTGTTTGCAGTGGCTAGTATTGGTCTTTCTTCTGATCCTTCCTACTTATTGAGGAGTGCATAACAGATGGTGCAGCTGTTCTGGTGACTGGCAAACAAACGCAAGGTTTCCTGTTTGTCTATTTGTTGCTTTTTGAAACAAGATTAAGCTTTGTGGCCTATATATAACCTACATGGTATAAAAAAGTGTGCAGTTAAACTTTAAACATTGTAAACCCATCATTTACAGGTTACAGTGACATTGTAAAGCTTTCAATACAGTAATTTAACAGTCGCATGGATACCAAGATTATGTTTTAAAAAAGAGCTTCTGTTTGGTATCAAATTTAATAGCTTTTAGCAGTGCCTTATATTTGAGCTTTTTGGTTTTGGTTTTGGTTTTTTTTTAGGTGGTTTTGGTGTAGCAAAGAATCTGTGTTCCTGGGCTGTAGATGGCAAGAACTGTACTGTCAATGAGCATGTGAACTCCACACTCCAAGCCTTCCACAGTGCTAAAAAGCCCATTGGTTTGTGCTGCATATCACCAGTTCTGGCAGCCAAAGTCTTTCCTGGTTGTGAGGTTACGGTCGGTCAAGATAAAAATGTAGATGGAAGGTAAGAAGGAAATGGATGGAGATTATTTACGTGGGAATTAGGATTAGGAAATGGACAGGCTTCTATGCCGAAGTCTCTTTGGTACCTGTAAACCTGGGGAAACTTAGTTAAGAAAAATTAGTGACAATTTTCACTTGCATAATAGTCGTAGGTGCAGAATTCTCAGGGCAGACAGAGTGAATCCATGAGGTCAGGTGACTTGTGCTGCAACCACGTATACACTGATCTGTGAAATCATAGAATTGTTTAGGTTGGAAAAGTCCTCTAGGATGGTAGAGTCCAACCTTTATCCCAGCACTGCCAAGCCTCCACTAAACCATGTCCTTAAGTGTCATATCTGCCTGTCTTGTAAATGTCTCAGACGTTCTGTGATAACATTTACAGATACATTACAATTAACAGTGAAGGCTCTAGGTGTCCTCACCTCTGGCCTAAACTACCATTCTTTGAGCCACCTTTATTGTTCAGTGTGAGGGCTTACAAGTAACTGGATGTAGCATCCACCAATCCTAAAAGGGACAGAACAAGTGATGTTTGTAGGATCATGGCTGCACAGATGCACTGGTGACTAGGAATATCAAGTTATTTTTCCCATTCCGTTTATGGCAGTTGAGTGACAGATTGCAGCCCATCCTAAGTGAGATACGGAATTTGCTTACCCAATTCCTTTGAAGTCCACGATTCATCTTGCAAATGTGTGAATGAAGAGCAGGCGTTTGGCCAGCCAGCATTCAAAGACTTTGTGTCTTGTGGTAATTTGAGTGGCTGTTTAGATTGTGTCGCTGGGCTTTTGTCTGCTCAGGAATTTTTAATAAAGTTTTTCTGGTGGTAGTGGTTTGGGGCCACTTTAGGGGAGGGAGATGAGAACAGGGCCTAGCAGAAGTCAGTACTGCTTCAAGAACTGTCAACTCCCAGTAAAACTTCTGAATTAAATTTATCAGCAGCAGTACTGAGGGATTGCATCTGCTCCTCCCTTATCAGAAGGGGAAAAACAAATCAAAATCTCTACAGAATCCCAGAGGAACACCTTACATGGAGGTGTTGGAAAAGGTTGCAAGTTCAGCTGGCTTCTCTCAGACTTTTGAGGATCAGTTATGGCTGCACTTGGTATCATCTTCCAAACTTACTGAAAGATTGTTAAAAACTATTTTACCTTCTGACATATTGTGGCTCTGCATTTCAGACCTCGTTTTCAAAGGTCTTAGATCACTTGATGTGTCCATAGAGGATAGGAAAATCTGATAGTAGCAGCCTCTTTAACTCCTTTGTCATCATCAGCTGAAGAGTCACGTAGATATTATTGTAGTTCTCTCATTCAAGTTACGTGTGCAGAATTTTATGGCTGTGTCATTGCTTTATGTTAATTAAAGTCTTTTTATTTACAGATTCCCTGATGCTGAAACGGCATCTGCTATTGCAGAGCTTGGATGTAAGCACATTTGCAAAAATGTAAATGAATCCCATGTGGATAAAGCCAATAAAATAGTTACTACCTGTGCTTTCATGTGCAAGGCTCCTCTGCATGAAATCTTTGATGGAATTGGAACAATGGTACAAGAAGTCCTGAAGCTTGCCTGACTAGAAGCGTACAGACTTCTCCAAGGAAATCAGTGTAGCTAAGCATAAACATTTAGCTTCCTTTGATTGAATTAATAAAATAATGCAACTGCTAAACTTCACAGTTCCTGGTTTGTTTGGTGAGGTGGGGTGTTTTTTAATGTTTAATACATCAGATGGTTAGTGCTGAATTTAACCTATTTATTTCTCTTTCAAAATAGAAACCAAATATTGAAGGTGATGTGGGTGGGGTCCTTTTTTAATATAAATCCAAATGTATTCAGTCTTAAAAAGACTGAATGGGCAATGGGGTTTTATCACCTCAGTAATTGTTATCAGTAATTCACATTTGCTGTTACCCAGCTGCAATTACAAGTGAAGTAGCTGTAAATTAGTCTGATTACCTTCAGTATAGATGAGTAATTCAATTCTGATTTCTATTCAGATGGGAAAAATAAAAGAATGTGGTTATTTGGGCTCTTTTTTTCCCTTGCAAGTGTTTAAGCAAGTATTACTAATGGACTTCTGAAATTTTTGCAGATACCCTAGGTAAACCAACTTTATAAACCAAGATCCAGCACAAATGAATGCATTGTATGTGGAAAATACACAAGCTTTGCTCTAATAAAAGAAGTCATTTCAGATTTATTTAGTAGAATGAATTAGCTTTATTTTGTGATTTTTTTTGCATACGTCATTTAGTGCCCTGAGGAAGACAGTTTTATATGTGTTAGAGCACGTGCTTTGATCTTACGAATGTGAACAAAGAGTTGGCAGCTCCTCTTAGAAGCTCAGTCTGGCAAAGCTTTTTACTCCCGGAGGAACAAAAAATTTCCAGAATTCATTATCAAGGTTCACTGTGGACACTGAGTTGTCTGGCATAAGAAGTGCTCTGGTGCTCACAGGTCTCTTTCACTCCTGCCCAGTGTAGTGTAGCCCACAGTGCTGGGCCTGAAGTAACCTAAGCTGACATCACCTGCTCAGTGTCTCCTGTAACTGTTGTGGGAATAACTCTGTGGGAACAGACCTGCACCACAGAGGAGCAAAGAGGTGGAACTGGGAAATAATGCCTTTATGACGAGGAGTGTGGAGCTGTCCTTCATGCTCAGCACTTTTGTGATCAGGCCGGGCCCAGGCCTTTGCAGCCTCAGTGCAGGAGCCATCGCCACAGCGATGCCTGACATGCTGCAGGGTATTGAGCGCTACCATTCCCTGTGTGTGCTGTGTTTGTTTCAGCACAAATGTCAATGCTCAGATGTAACAGGTGTCCTCTTCAAGGAGATTGTAGAGATAAATCTAAAGAAATAAATATATAAAATTTTGTTCTCTGTACTTCTAACCGTGATGATTTTCATGGACACAGCACTTCCATACTCTTCCAGAATTTGGATTTCCTATATGGAGTTATTTGGGAGAAGCAGCACAAAGATTTTTGGCAGAAGAGCAGGGAGACTTTTGTGCCGTGTGCAAGCAGTGAGTGCTCTGCCTCTAGAGGTCCAAAGATAGCTGAAGTCGGCTGTGCCAGCAAGAGATCTTCTGTTCAGCCTGACTAAGCTGGGCACATAATCACCAAGTTATTTACTTAGTCAAAATCCACAATACTGGACTGAATATGGTTCTTGTGTTACAGGAGTCTTATTTAAAAGTGCTTGAATCACTAAGAGTTCATCCTGAATTTTGCATTGGCTTTGTGAAGAGCATGTAGCTGTTGGCTGGAACATTCAAAGGAAGCGCAGCTTCTCTGGAAGCGCTCTAGCTGACTGTCCCGATAGAAATGTGCTTAACACAGAACAGTCCTCTACTTTTTCCAGGTTGTATACAGTCTCTATAATGCCTTCCACGGCTTCTGCGGGCAGAACGCCAAGGGCATTGGATTGAAACTTTTTCTCCAAGTCCTCCTTTTTCAGAGGTTTCCTCCAGTGCCCGTAGAAGGTAGTGCAGCGGTCGCTGATCGTGTTGCCGTCCTGAAGCGTGACACTCACTTCGCAGTAAAGACTGTCAAAGCTGGGGGTGTTGTCAGCGGGGTGCTCCAGCTGTGTTTTGCAGAGGAGCTCCCGCAGGGCTGGCCGGTGAACATTATCACTGGCGAAGGACTGGACTGACATGTTGCCGTCCAGCAAAGCAGAGCATGCAACAAACTGGAAGGAGTGTCGTGCTTCATGCTCTGAGGCTGGGCTGGGTCTGTTCACATATTTGACCTCGGGGACTTTGAGAATGACTTTCTCAATTTTATCAAGAGGGAGCAAGTTCTCACTGCTCTCCACAAGCTTCCTCCTAACAGAGGATGCTGCATCAGCCACCCAGTGTGTTGCAAGATGAGCAGGAAAGCGTTTGAAGGCCACATCTTGCTGGTCCAAGAGCCAGGGGTAGGACTGCAAGGTTGGCAGAGTCTGTGGGTTGTAATCTGTATAAAAGGCACCCATCCCTGACTCCGTGTCCAAGATCTGTTTGTTTCCTTGAAGGCCCTGTAAAGCTAAGCAAGCTGCTTCCAATCCATGCTTGGCAGCATTCCCAACGTGGAGGGGCTTTATTTGGGTTGCTGCATTAGCCAGTGGGGCACCTGCATAGGAGACAGCAATAGCCAAGGCATTCTTACATTTCAGCTGGTCAAGAGCTAGTAGTTTAGCACAAGCTGCTGCACTCCCCATTGTACCAACCACAGCCGGCGGGTGAAACCTGAGAAAACAAAAGTATCTTCATTAGCAGATTTCAAAAATTCACTCAAATTCACTATATACAAAAGCTTTTCATTCATTGCCATGGAAAAATGGATTGGACCATAAAGAAACACACATTCAGCATGCACGTGTGGGCCTGAGAGTTGTCACTTTTCCCCAGGAAAAAGCTAAACTGGAATAGTACTGTTTGCAGTAGGTCCTCCCCGGAAAGCAATTGAAACATTAGAGCTTCTCACAGTTCAAAGTAAATTTATAGTCACATATAAAGTGATATTTATTATTATTTAAATTTATATATTATTATAGATCTATAAAAATTCAAAGTAGGAAGATCATCACCTCCTTATTGTGAATTGGTCAATGCTTTCAAAAAGAAATCTATTAGCTCAAGGGTTAGGAGTCAAGTGTATTAACATGTGAGATGAACCTTCCCTAAATTTCAAGACAAACAGCTTAGGAAATATGAATAACTGTGCCACGTACATTTTAACTGACATTTAGTTATGTATATTAATACTGATTAAAAACCACTTCTACTAAACTTTATACTTCAAACATTTCTATGTACCTTTTTGGAATATTCCTGGCTTCTCTGGAGAAGCGCAGCAACCTGCCTTGCACTTCAATTCCCACATTGAAAGCTAAGAGCAGATCAAGACCAGAGATTTTTTTCTTCTGAGGAAAGGCCTCTGAGAGTGCAATCACTGCGGGGAGCACAGCCCCGGATGGGTGTGTGGCTGGATGCCAGGTGTCATCAAAGTCCATTGAGTGCACCTAATGGAAAGAAAAGCATTGATCTTTTGTTAGAAATAAACTCTGCCTTGGCAAGGTTGCCTCAGTCAAATCAAACTACTGTAACCGGTATAAAAAATTACTGAAGAACTAGATCTTCCTTGGAAAGCAAGAATTTCAGAAGTCTTTCAAAGACCTTTACTCCCAACATGGCTGTCTGAGAAGTGGCAATGTGGCAGAGATCTTTCCTCAAAGGAGTATAATTCTAATTCAAGTTGTACCAGCCTGAAAACAGTGTGACAGTGATTCGTTTTTTCTGCAGTTGGCTTTTGCTGCCTTAATAAGGCTGGTGTAATTAAAGCAGCTGTTCTAGGTCAACCATGTGAACAGCGAATTTTCTCTTTCCCCAAAACATAATGAAATATAATGACATTACTTCCCCAGTGCTGCAACTGATGCTGCCATTAGGACTCGCACCATAAAACTATAGCAGTTAAATACTGCTAAATGAAATTTATATCATCAGAGCTACTTCTCTGCTGCAACCATCCACACGCAACAGGCACAAGCCTGCAAATGTACAGGAGGTCTTAGCCTGTATTTTCAGCACACCAGAACAAAACCTGTCACACAAAGAACCAGATTCCCTAGAATTGCTGGGACTTAGGAAAAAGCTACAGTCTTAATGCGGAATGAGCTGTTTGGCTCAAGAGACTATCCCATTCTCAAAGCCTCCTCTTTCCCATGCCGAGAGCCCAGCTACTCAGGAAGACTTTAGGTGTTCCCAGCATGGCATATGGTTGCTGATCTGGCAGCAGATGGTCCCCAAAAGTGCAGTCAGTGTCTGTAATGTACTTATCAGACACATTCTTTCTCCCCACAGAGATTTGAGAACCCCCAAGGACCTGAGAGCATCACTCCAAGCATTTTTTATACAGCATAATAACACCTCAAAAACTGAGCTTTCACATCTGTTCACCCATGTCTTACTTTGGAGCAAACTGGGAAGGTGGTCAGGCTCCCCAGTGGTCAGGTTTTGCCTTGTAATACTGTGATTATGGATTTCTGGGGAATTTTTCTAAATAGGTAGAAGAAAACCCAGTCTCTACCTTGAAAAACTTTGATACCGTGTGGGAAGATGCCCTGCAGTGCAGGATAAGGAAATTTGTGCCAAATACCCTGTAAGCTGTGTTTCTGGTGTCTTCAGTAAGTGCTTAAAATTGACCTGTGACCAAGATGTAAACTGAAATAATCATATAAATGCTAACAGCCAGACCTGAATATCACAAGGGCTGCCAGGAGCCAAGAGGTACCAGATCTCATTTCCGAGGTAATTTTCTCTACATTGGAAATGAGCTGTTAAATTGGACCACTGATATTGTTGTCACACTAATTTAAATAGGCTTAATATTACTATTTCCTTGGTTGGTCAACTTCCCTACTTTTGCATAATTGCCAAATTTGTCTACCCCACCTCTTGTTCGTCTTTCAATTTCAAATGGCTTCAGCCTCAATCTGAATTTAGACAAATGTCTGGGGAGTCAGTTATTGCTTTAACGACAAAGTGTGTGTCCAAGATTTATAACTGGCTTTTGGAAACTGGATAACTGAAGATTAAGTTGCCTTTTGATATTGTATGTGTATGTATCTATATGTGCATCTGTCTGGGTTTTTCTGTAGCTGTACTTTGCCAGTGGGCATGAAATTTGGATCCCAGTGAAATGAGATGGATCTAAGTGTGTCTTTTTAAGCAGCTACAGCATGGTTGTAACCTTGCTACAAGGTTACCAGGTCATAAGCTGTAGAGTTCTGACATTTGACAACAGCCCCAGGTCCCACATTAAAGGTAAGGATTGAGTTTGGATCACATATATATCATACCTTAAGTTTAATCTCACTGGAAGGAAGTTGAAGCACATTAGGAGAATAGTCTAGGAAAGTTCTGTAGCAGGTGTCAGAATAAGCTAAGATTTTTGGAACATTCTGTTCTCTACAGAGCAAGAATGGCATCAGTTTGTATGATTAAAGAGCAAATAAAAGAGCATCTCTTACAGCCACTCCATTCACAAAAGCTGCATACAGAGGAGGCAGTCGGAAATCCAAGTGGCCCCAGATGGTACTGGATAAATCTGAGCTGTAGATCTGAAACAAATTGACATCAGTTAATTCAAAGTCCTGAACCTAAGGATAAATGTGCGTTTTATCTCTGATGTAACCAGGAGCAGACCATGCCCTCTCATGACCTAACTGCTCCCTTTCATGAAAAAAATATTGTTCTTTCGGAAAGTATGAAAAGAAACTCAGTTTCCTGTTTTCTTATGTCCTATTCCACCCAAACAGAACTTGGAGGCAGACCAACACCATCCACTGGGCCACTCAGTACCTTCACACAACCTCTGGCCACTGATGTCCCCTCTCACTACCCACTGACAATTCCCTCAGAATCACAGAATCAGCTGGATTGGAAAAAACCTCTGAGATATCAAGTCCGACTGAAATGGTGATGGGACTGTCATCATCTTGTTAGGGAAGATGTCTTGTTAAAGGGTTTTGTTTTGTGTTTTAGTAAGACCCTGAGTAAATGATAGATGGCCTCCTGGTGCTGCAAACTGAATAAAAGGGCATAAACTACCATGGTTTAGAAAGGGGAATTATCTGTGGGAAGAGACTTCTTGGCATACAGAGCTCTGGAGCACAAGTCCCACTAGGTGTGACTGAATGAAAAAACAGTGGGCTGAACTCCTCCTCATTGATGCACTCCTGTGTTGTGAAAGCTTCTTTTCGGGGTCAATTACTCTGCTAGTTTGAGGAGGGCAAGACTAGAAGGGAAGCATGGCTAATGCACCTCAGACAACAATTATGTTTTATGGACTGCAAGTAACCCACTGCTAACTCCTCGTCTCTTTAACAGTTCCTTGATTTGCAAGGCTGGTGATAAGTGATGTTTACTTTGTTGATGCTTTTAATAAAATATCATAGGTGAAAGAAAGGAAGGGGTTCTTAGTGGACTGTGTTTGTAGAGGGGGATCTTAGCACACAGACTGATACATAGGCTTCTGCCCATCCAGAGGGAAAAGTAACTTGAGCACTGAAGTTTCACTGTCTCCAGTGGGAAGAACACCGTTTCTCTCTTTCTATCCACAGAAGTATTTCACCATGGCAAAATTTCCTTTTCATAGCCTAAGTTTTCCCTTACTGTCTTAAAGCTAAACCTCAGGGTGTGCTATGAATGCCAGATACCTTACCTTGCTGTACTGTGTCACTTTGTCACAGACCTCGGTGCTGGTACCCAGAAGCCCCACTCCAAGAGTATCCAGAATCATTCGCTTACTTCTCTGAATTACTTGATCTGTCAACTGACTTGCATTCAAACCATGAATCACCTTGGCAAAATTTCCTGTAACTGTCTGAGAAGGGAAAAAATAAAGAAAAATAAGAAGTAGATATTTCTCTATAGTTAAAGGAAACACTCTTTTTAAATTTTATTTCACCTTTTCTTTACTTCCCTCTTTTTTTTCTTTCAGTTTTGGGTTACTGACTAGCATGCTGGCCATTTCGGGCCCTGCTTACATGAATTGCATCAGCAAAACCAAGGTTTGAATTCTTCCTCTTTTTATTCCCAGAAATGTCACTGTGTTGTTTATATTTTATTTATGCTTTCATCATTATCCTTTTCTGTTTTGTATTTCTTCTGCTTTCTCCCCGAGTCCTTAAGAGTATGCACTACAGGTGCTATAACTATGCAAGATTATCTCCATCTCCACCTCTATCTCTAGTAACTATTCACACACCCCAAACAGAAGTAAAAACATCTTTCCCATAGCACCTGCTTATTGGTATTGAAATCAGTGGGAGAGTAGCATTTCAAGCCAGTGCACCCACTACCACACAAGAAGGCAAGATTTAATCTCCCTGATTAGCAGCCTTACTATCCCAAACCTTGCTGAGCTTGGAGCTCAGTGGGAGGCAGGAGTTGGCAGCCCTACCTTGCACATATTGCTCATAGCTCCCAGCTCCCATTGAATTCACTCTCAGCTGGAGTCCCAGCTTTTCTCCAAGACAAGATCTTGCCTCTTTGAAAAGCAGTGGCTCCTTGTTCCTGGATCCTGCTGATCTGGGAATTATATATACTTATTTTCCTCTCCTATTGAGCAATGACCCATTATGCAAATTCAACCTGCTTCTTGGCTGTGAGCTGCTGTTAGTATCTCTATTAGAAAATAATCTAAAACTTCCCTTCCTGGACCATTAGAAATGTCCTGCTGTAGAGGTACACATTATTTACAACCAGTCTATACACACAGTTTCTTTTTCGTATTGGCAGTAGTGAATATTTATCTTCTCTCTCTTCAGAAATTATCTCCTTTCCTTTCCTCTCTTCCTTCCCCTTCCTTTACTCCCTTGCACATATCCACACAGAGTGGTGGTATTTCCTTTTGACCTTCATTTTTCTGAGTTAAACAAACCAAACTGTTCTCTCCTTTACAATATGGACTCACCCCTACTATGCTCGTATATTTTCATTGCATTGTTCGCACTGGATTCCTCTTTCTCTAGCAATGGTGACCAGAGTTGTACCCATCATTACAAACAAGTTCTCACTCACACTTGTAGTGAAGCATTAAGATTATCTTGAGGAAGCAGTTACAAGCAGTTTAAAGCAGGTGAACCACATATCCCGTGATGTGATGGGCACCTACTGAGACATCCGGAGTGAGGATATGAAAGCTTAAACAGAGAATCACATCTTACAGTGCAAAGAAAGAAGACAGTACCTTCGCCCACATCTTGCATGGGTGATGCAAGGTCCCAGAGAGATGCAGCAAATGAGTGGTGGCCAGTGAGCAGGGGAACTCACTCTCTCACTATTTATGTGTGTCTGTCTGAGGTGGGGGAAGGAATATTGGGCCCTTTTACTTGTGCATCTTGTCCTGCCCATTTCCTCTTCTGCCTGTAAATGTTCTTTTTGCTTCACTTTCAACTTTCCTCTGACTAATTGTACTGTAAACCTCTGGGACACATGTGATAGGACTTAGCCAGTCATGTTTATATGTTGTGTAAATTAATATATGCAATACTTCATTACCAGATAGAAACTGAGTCAAGTGTCTTACATCTGGTAGCATGGAGAGGTGTGTGGAACCACAGTAATCCATGGATAGCTCTACTGGTTGGGAAAGTCCAGTACTAGACTACAGGATGGCAAAGGCTTTTTTAAGCTTAAACAACCTGTTGTTAATTTGTTTTGGTTTTTTTCTTCTTTTGCTATATGTCTCCTCTCTAACTCATACAATTCAGTCTTGGGCAATGTGTGCCATAAGAATTTCAGACCATAAATTGGATTAAGGCAGTTCTTGGCACTTAGCAGTGTGTAACAGCATGAATCACTGTGTGTTAGCGATAGATAGTGAGTGAGAAATCCTTGCTTATCCCATCAGGAAGGGAGCAGACCCCACAGGACCATGAGGCAACTGAATAATTCTGAAGTAAGTAAGTAATGATGTCTGAAGTATGGGAATCACCTGGATTAGAGAACAAAGTATCAAATCTCAGGTTTGCAGCCTTGCACTTCCATGAAAAGTGCTGCCCAAAAATTAATCTAGGAACATCAGCCCTTTACTGAGAACAGCTCCAAATAATTTTGTAAAGCCTTATCTAACTCCTGAGTGCTTCCAGGTAGATAACAGCATGGGTCTAGAGGTGAAGCTAAACATCGATTTGAGCGGTTCTAACCACTACTGAAAGGTCTTGTTTCAGGCTGTGTCCTTCCCCTTCTCCTGTCCCTGGATATACAGTGCTCCTTGGGCCAGCCCTGATGCTGAGCAGACCCATTTCTGAGCTGGTCCAGCCTGTCTCCAGAGCTAGGTCAGTGATTCTCAGCAGTCAAGCATAACTGAGTTTCATTCCCTCGGAAATGCAGAATTAAATCTCGCAGCACAAGCAGAGGGAGAGAGGAGCAGAGCTAGCAGTATTCTGTGAAATTTTGGGAGGGCACAGACAGGTAACATGAGAGAAGAGGGAATCAGCAGTTCTCCAGCAAGCTCTAACCCAGACATTTGCCTATTTTGCACATGCTTTTAGCCAGTTCTGCTTTTGGATGCTATCTTCTGGTGCTTAACTTGATGCTGAAAATTGCACTGGGTAACAAAGAGCCTTAAATCACAGAAGCAGTGATGAGTCAGTTCACAGATACAGCCAAAGAGCCTGAGGCCCAGGACTCCTAAAACCCAGCCCTACAAACACATATATAATTTTGCACAGGCTAACATGCATTAGGTGAAGGCTCCATTTAAACCCTTGTCCTGTCTTTCTTTTAAATATGAGCAGCTGTTCAGCATGGTTACTAAACCTATTCCCACACATGTCTCTGTGGGCATGCCACAGTTTCCCCACCCATGCAGGTATAACTTGCATCTGCATACAACATCCCAGCACGTCCTAGTTCCTGGGTGATGCATGCTTTGCCATATCCTGACCCCACAGGGAGAGAGAACCAGAATGTGCATCAGTGCTTCTTCCTTGCCTCCCATACTTCCACACTGAGGGAAACCTCAGAGGTAGCCTGGATGCAGAATTACCTTTGGTGCTGATAAAATCCAGCCCACATAATGGGATTGCTCATGGTGACAAGGTTGGCAGTGGTTAGAAATGTTAAGAGAAGCTAATGCTATTGGGCTGAAATAGGGAAAGATTTTTTTTAACTTTTACTTTTGTTCTTTCAGCTCATTCTCCTCTTCAGAAAATTGGAAGAAAATATTTAAATTTCAGAACCACAGAATCACAGAGTGGCTACAGTTGGAAGGGACCCCCAGAGACCATATTGTCCGACTTTTAACACTGACACCCAGAGCAGGCTGTGTCCAGTTAGGTTCTGAATATCTCTGAGCGCAGAGGCTCCACAGCCTCCCTGGGCAACCACAAAAAAATTACGTATTAAATAAAAGATATTCAAACCCTAAAGTCCGTCCTCTTTTTCCATTGCCTTTGTGCGGAGTTCTCTCTCTCTGCCGAATTCTTGGTTCGGTCGTGGACAGTCAGGACAGACAGTGACGGAGATTTCTATTCTCAGGTTTTAGATCATGATGTTTATTGCAGAAGGTGTGGGAAAAGAGCCATGCCAGGAGCTGCCACTTGCAGCTCCAGGCAGGTCGGAGAAGTTAGAGAGCAGGCGAGAGGGGAGAGAGTGTCAGAGTGTGACAGAGTGAGAGAAGAGGAGAGCAGAGCAGAACAGAATGCTCTCAAGGGTGATTACAATACATTAAATCATCTTCTGTGTTGAATATTCTAATTTCCATGAACCAATCTAGGATAAGCTACAAATCCTACAACATTTGCCTACAGCCTATAAGAATCATTACATTAACCTATGGCATTATATTTTAAACTCTAAAAGTTGCTCTTTGGACTCTTTGATGAGTTTGCAGGGTCTTCCTTGATCTTTGGGCCTGTCTACATGTAGAGGGCATTGTTTAATCAAAGGGGGATTACCTATAGCCAGTATACATTGTTTTCTAGTTGTTCAGTGACTGGAGTTGGGTAACTCAAAGCTTGTTTTCATCTCAATCTCAGCATCTTTTGCCAGGTAATCATATTTGTAAGGTTTTCCTGTTCTATCTTCCCCAACACCTTTGGGATATCATTTATAACACCATTCTGTTTCTCATTTCTTTCTCTTTCTCAAGTGAGATAGAGGTCCTGCTGCCTTAATCCCATGATGAGACTCCAAAGTGAATTCAGATGGGAGAGAGAACTTGCAGTGGGATGTGCAGTTACATGCTGCTAGCTGATCTCAGATACGTGGTCACTTCTGTGATCTTGATTGCAGGATGGACTGTCCCATACCTCGCAATGCTAACATTAATACTATTTAAGGACTGAACTGAGATATTACGAGAAAGTGACTTTTTGTCAAAAAAAGAACGAAGTGAAACTGTACATTTGCTTGGGAAACCAATCTCCAAACTGTGGTGTGCAGGCCTCAGACTCAGGTGTGCACTGTAGACTGTGAGGGAAAAGAAAGCAATATGATTATCACTGCAGGGGAAGAGGCATCTATACAAAGTCCTGTACCTCCACAGCAGAATTCCTAGGGGTCTAAACAGAAGGTTGAAAGCCAGTGACTGAGAGTTTGGTACAGGCTGTCCACCCTGACAAAGGGAATCTGCTGCTTTCCTCTTCTTTGACACAATATGCATGGTTCAGCAATTTGGGCAGACAATTTGTTAACTAGCAAGTGTAGTGGAAAGACAAAATGTGTTCATCCAAATGCCATTTGCAGCATCACATGCTGCTACAGTAATGAGCTGTGTTGATTACAGAACACCACTTTAGAAAACCAGTGCCCCACAGAGTCTATTTTCTCCTGCTGACATCACATGTTTAAACTGCTTTTTTTCCTTCTTTTGCCTCCAATTATTTTAGGCTAAACTCTGCCCACACCTGCAAGCTGTATGTTTGCAACTGAAAGCAATTTTGACCCTAGCCTTATGCTCCTTTTGTTCTATGGAAATATAAAAAAATACAACAAAATATGGAGTCCAGGCTTCCTTTTCTCTAAGCCAGCTTTCAAGAAGTAACTTTGTTAATGGCCTGTGCTTAGATGAGAAAAGAGGAGACAGATGCCAATGTGCGGTGTTTACAGAGACTCTGCTGTTGCTCATAGTCTGAAAACAACTTACAAGTGCAGGACTTACTCTTTTCCCTCTACTGGGATATTTTAATTACAGTAAAAAGGTGAGAATCTTAGTGAATTGCCTGGAATAGATGGCTTAATCTAAAACCTGTTAGCCCTACAGCCATAACTCTTTGGATCCTGTAATATTGCACCCACTGCTGTTTATAGCCTCTGTGCCTCTTTTTCCTCAAGCCTACCCTCCCATGTTTACCCCAACAGTGGGTACTGAGCCAGACAGCAATAACACACAGAAAATGCAATGGGCAATGATTGCACAATGAAATGTATCATCCCGGAAATTTCTAGCCTACAGTAGTTCTCTTATTCACTTACTTGCACAACTAGAGGCAATGGCAATGAAATCTCTGAGAAGTTATCACCCTTGTTTGTCTTTTTTTAAAGTTCCCAGAGCAAATCTTGGAAGTTCCCACCCGTATTCTGGTAAAGGTTGCTATGAGTCAATGTGCTGGTCAGTGTACTACATTACACTACCCTTCTTGCCTTCCTAAATTAGCAGTGCTATTCCTAAAGGCAAGACTTCAAGGTCCATTTTAACTTGTAACGTAGATGCTGGTTTGCTTAAATGAGCTGTAAGATAGAGGCATCAGACATTCCTGGGATATTCCCTTAGGATCACATTCAAGACAGGATCATTTATGGAATAGTGCAAAGAGGCCTTGTGTGAGAACAGTGTGAGAAGACGCTGCATTTTAGCTCTCACCAATGCTACAAACTTTACCTCTTTTACTGGTGCCAGCACTCAGTTTTACTCTGTCTTCTGCAGCACACTCAGGCTCTGCTGCTACACTGTGGATCATGTACAGTCCTCCGGTGGAAGGACTAAGGAATGAGTCTGGGGGTGCTTCAGGGAGGTCTTGGTGGTTTATGACACCTTCTAAGATAGGACATCTGCATCTCATGTAGCTGAGCCAGTTATGCCCCATCAGAAGGGATGAATACCTTCAGGCCTATGTGTGAATGTGATCTTCCCCAAGGTGGGGGGATTTTACACCCAAGTCAGAAGTGTAAGGGAGGACAATTGGCATGATAAAAAGCACCATCCCACCTCTGCAGGCCGTGATTCTTATCGACCTTCTATCTTATCTGGCTGAAACCCCAGAATCTCTGGTGATGGGTGTTCACAGCCCCATCTAATTCAGATCAGAGGTTTTGCCACCACACACCCAGAAACTTATCTCCCCTCCTTGGTGGGTGCAAACTCTGCCCCAGCGAAACACCCTGCTGCCTCTGCAAATGGCCAGATGTTTGAGCCATTAACCATTAACATCTCAGTCTCTCCCAATGATGTCCAGTGTGAATAACAGCAGTGGGTGTGGGAGATCACATAGGTTTTGTATACCTGCAGTTGCCATAACTACTTCTTGTTTTTGGCAGCCTGTGGCAGCCTGTAGCACACATGGCTCTCTTAATTAAAGAGCAGCCCATGATGTCTATATTGTGTGTCCAAAATGCAGCCAGATGTCATTACATGACTTGTGCTATTTGGGGAGACGATAAAGCTTGACTGGCATAAATTCAGAATTTGATGAGTGGAAACCAAAATAGTGAGAACATATGTGAGAGATGTGGCAATTTTAATTAAATTACCAGTGAACTCCGGTGGTGCGAATGAGGCATTACCCACTGTGCTGGGCTGTGCATCATACACAGAAAGGTACCAAGCAAATTGATGCTACTGATCACTTCAGAGCAAGGCCAGATGTCAGGACATAATGGGTCCCAGCAAGGCTTGTGGTGGTGGTCCAGTGGGGAGATATGGTATCAAGATCTAGCATACAACAAGCTTAACCACGAATTAAGGGATAAAAGAGCCTCTCTGCATCTAAACTAGCTCTCAGGGATTTGGAATCCCTAAGAAATTATCCAAGACTCATTACAAACTTTTGTATGTACTGAAAGGGCTAAAATAGCACCTATAGCATATACAGCAAAACCAGAATGAATAATAAAGCAGCATTCTTCGAACAGACACAGGCTTTGGGAAAAAAGAATCTCCTAATTTTGTGGGAGTCCATGATTTACCTGTCAGCAACTGCAGAAGACTTGAGACAGGTAGTGGAAGGTGGTGTGTGAGCTAGCAGAATTGTTCCTCCAACTTTCACAGCAGACACTTTCTCTCTTGCCCTCAGCTTTGTCCCTCCCAAGCGTAGTCCCTCCTGGAAGGATTTAAACAATGAATCATGTTACAAAAGCCACAGAGTACTTGTTGCTAATGGGCTGCCCATTCTTCAAGCTTGTACCATGAGTTAATTTCCACCCATTCCTCCTAGCTGCTGGACAGAAACACCTGTTCAGATATAATGCTTTCATTGAGGTCCCTAAGGCAGCTTGGTATCCCATGAGTGACAAGTATGTCCCCGCTCTTGAGCATCTCTTTTGAGGCACTCCAACAGCTGCAGAAAAAGCTTTTTCCTCATCTGTGGTTGCACCTAGCTAGATCATGCATTTTCCACCCTTATATATTTCTAAAAGTGCCAAGAAATATTGCAAAACAGCCTGAAATTACACTTTAAATGCAGCAGTCTCTGATTTATGGTGCAATTATAAAACATGTCATGGTAGTTATTAGCTGTGAGATTGAGTATCAAATATTTCAGACTGTAAAACATACTGAGGAATTTCTAGCTGTGATTGTGTATTCACCTCTAAAGAGAAAATGGGCTTAATTACACCAACATTTATAAAAGGGAGAAATAACAGCAAAAATGGAAGAAAGGTTAAATTTGAACACAAGAGCTGTGCATACATAAAACATTTATATTATTACACTTGTAATTGAGCATCTAAGCAGAAGCTAATGATTTGATTTAAATTGGTCCTTTTTACATAAGTAGCATTTGAAGAATTTTGGGGTTTAGAATTTATAATGACACTATTTTTTCCTCTATGATTACTCATCTTCAGCATAGTAGATTCAAGCAGATGCAGGAAGAATTAAAAATCAAGAAAAATAACTACTTTCACAAAATTATAGGAATGATGAACCATGTTGATGCTTCAGTATTGGCAGGGTTTAAAACTATTCACCTAAAAATGAAACCTACTGTCAGATGTAGTGGACAGCATTTTATTTACCTTTTCCCTCCCTGCAGTAGTTGGAAGATGTCCCTCCTTGTGTGGTCTTGAGTTATGGCAGGAGAACTAGGGTTAGCTGTAAGGAAAATAATGCCATGTTCGAGTCTTGCATTTATTTATTTAAAAAGGCCATATCCAGTGAGAAGAGATGGTGTCAGTGGTACCACCAATTCACACAGCTTATCCTCCTGACCTTGGTAACTTATTTGCTTGGCACAATGCCATCACTATGACTGTGGGGTTGATATAATACAGAAACAAACCATTCTTATTTCTCCTTTCCACAATTAGAAGATTGCTCCATTTCTGCAATCTGGCTATTTCCATTCTTTATCAAACTGGGCAGTTTTGAAGTCTGTTTTGAAGTCTATGTTTCTTTGGGCATTTATTTCCCTTTTTTCTTTCCTTGATTTGGTATGGTATTTTATTAAACTCAAGGAGGGGTGGCTGGAGGGGTCCAAAAAGACAGGAGGTACATTTCCCCCCCACACCAATCTAATTTAATGAGTCTCAAATGAAAGAGCAGTGAAATGTTATGGCCCATCCTAGGCCGTCAGCACAATTGCAGTGGGGTGTAAGTCACCGTGCCACCAGCGATCCACAGGGTAGGAACAATACAATGCTGTTTTACCACCAAAAAAAAAAAAAAAAAAAGCAGAAAGCTGCCTCTGCCAGCAACTTTTAGGAGATGGTTTGGTGCCCATGGTGCCTATGAAAGAAAAAATAAATCTGAATGGTTTTTAGCCCAATCCACCCATTGCTACTTTTGTGCATCTGTGTTCAGCTGCTGCTGCCGCCAAAGGAAGGGTTCCTAAGGAGGAAGATGGTGGCTGATGCAGAGTAGATTTTCCCCACAGCTTCCTGCTGTCTCACTCTACTACCCTTGGCAACAGGACTCTCCCCCACCTGCCCAGCCCAGCCCTGCACTGCCCCTTTTCTTCCTGTGTTAAGAAGGGCCAGGCATATTTCCCCATGCTCATCTACTCGTGCAGATTTGGGAAGCCTCTCCAGTCAAAATCAATTAGTAAAGGCGGATGGTGACAGTGGAGGAGGAGAGAGGGGAGGAAAGAGAAGATACATGACTGTGTGCAAATAAAACATGACATGTCTCACAAGGACACTAGAAAGGCACTGGAAATTTTTGTTGGGCAGGGGAAAAGAGAGAAGGAGAAGAAAGGAAAAGAAGGGGAAGAAAGACACCCCAAGCCCTTATATATTCCCATCTGCTAAGGTCCCCTGATTCCTCATAGGTCCTCTCTTCCAAGGCCCCAGAAACATTCCTATGTTCTGAGAGAGTCAGAAGTATGGTGAGCTTGCTCACTGACTCCAGGTCAGCAATACTGGTAGGTCCATGGCCACCCTCAGCATGCTGTGCTGTTTATTGCTCCTTCCTTCTGGCCTGAGTCAAAGTGTGGTCAGTACTCCAAAAAATTCCTGTAAGGCTATGAAAAAAATGGGCTTCAAAAGCTCACTAAGTTCTCCCAAGAGGGTGGGCAGCACTTGAAGGTGAGCGGGATTCCTTCCTCCATTTCATTACACCACAAAGAAGCCTGTAGTGGAGAGAACTTGCCAAAAGGTCCCACATCATCTCTGAGCCTGAAGGGAAGTGTATCCACAGCCTGCCCATAGGCTTCTGTCATTCCTGTGCTCTGAGAACCACATGAGAACCTTCACAGGAAGGATAGGAAAGCCTGGCAATCCTTATCTTCAGATCAGACATTTCTGAATGTTTCTGAACAATCTGGCTCATCTCAGTCCGGATCTGGTTACAAAGGATGGAGCAACACACAGGTTACAGCAGTCTGTGGTGGGATACAAGTCGGTGATGGAATCATCATTGGTGCACCCTTCTTTACAGTGTGGGTTTCATCCACAGCACACTCTAGCAGAGACTCCAACCTCATGGTTGTTAACAACTGATGTGATTTAAAAGGCTGCATATATTTGGGACTTCTGTTGTTTTTACTTCGCTGTTTCTGTATCCTCAGGCTTCCCATTTTCCAATGATAAGAGTGAGAAACTATTATAGCAAAAACTTAAATTCTCAGTTGACTACATGGCTTCAGGTAATGATGGCTTTAAAAGAAAAAACAAACGCTTCAAGACTCTAGATCATGTGTTGAGAGAAATGCATAAATGTGAATCACAAGTTAATCTATACTGGGAAATATAAATTATTTATAAAAATCTAAATTTATAAATATCTAAAAGAATACAGCAAATCTTAACATCTTATTCCTTTAGTGTGTCATGAAATTATACTTGCATGAAGCCATTAACCCCAAAAGAGCTCTGATTACATGAAAGACTGAGAATATGTCATGTGCCTACTCTCAATGTAGGTCAGTGTATGCACAGAGCGAAACAGAAGGAAACTTGAAGGAAATTATCCTCCCAACCTTGAGAAACTCTTGCTTGAGGTTCTTCTGGGATTTCGATGATGTCTTAAGCTAAAATTGAACATGATAAGATGGCCACATGAGCAGTGACCACACAGGAAAAGGTGCAGATTGGAATGACTGCACTGATTTCAATGAATTGGAATTTCTTAAACTGGAAAAGCTCAGAACAGGGTGACACACTTGTGCTTATCCATCTGTCTTGTAAGAACAATTACACAGTGTGGTAGGTTGAAACTTAGTTGAAACACAAGTTGCTAACCCAATGAGAAAGCTGGTAATACTTCCACAATTGCATATTAAAAGGCAGGAATTTGCATTTTGTTCCTGCTTCCAGCGCCGAGGGGTGGTCAGGGCGAGGCTCCAGGCCCCGTCCCAGGGCTGGGCCATGCCCCCTCCCCTGGTGTGGCTGTAGTTCAGGGAGAACCATCCAGAGGCCGTAGGCAGCCAAGAAACAGCCACGAGCTGCTGCAAAGTTGAGATCACGCGGTGTGGCTCCGGGGAGGCCGGCAGAGCCCCCGCTCCCGCACAGCCCGTGCCCAACTGAAAAGAACCCCACACGGCCGACAGTGAGAGACAGGACGGGTCTTTCCCCGGTGCCAGGCCTGAGTAAGATCAGCTTCTCAGCTGAAGGCTTGCAGATGCCACCTTTTCTTCCAAGTCAGCGAAAAAGAAAGGGAAAGTTAGATAGTGTGGGACAAAGCTAAAATGGCCACCCCAAGGTCAGTATAAGAGATGGGAAAAGAGGGCAGGGCTCTCCTAGCACTAGAGCTTAAATTCTCCTTGCAAGCAGTGGTAAAGATTGTAATATTACAAACTGCTTCTTTATAATTCATTAAAGTACATGGGGGGATGGAAAATCCATGTGCGGCCTGTGAAGATAAAAGAATGCCTATCTTTTAGAGTTTTGAAGAAGAGAGCCTTTGTTTTCAGGATAGAATAACTCATCCTTAAAAGACTAAACCCCATGTTATAGCCCATGACTAGCAGTGTGAGAAGACTGTAAGATTTCGTGGGAGGGATATTTTTCTACCTCAGCAGATTTTCCGGGCGAACTGCTGGTTTGTGAAGAATCCCACGGCACAGCAGTAGAAACTCTTTTCCTTAAACATAAAGAAAGACTCTTAAGAAATGCAACACCGACCAAATCCCATGTTTTTTTCCCTTTGCACAGGTTGGTGAGAAGGAGGGGGTGCTGGAAGAGAGGGGAGTTTGCTTTAATTTCTCATTATGTCTTTTTACTTTTAATTCTGTTAGTAATAAATCTCCTTTATACTGTAACTCTTTAAGTGTGGGCCTGTTCTGCCTTGTAGCCTTTCTGTTTTCCTCAATAATCCTTATTTCACCTTATGAAAATGAAGTTTTAATTTTTCCCTTCTCTGATCAATTACAGCAGAGGCAAATTAGATTTCGTGGGCCTTGGCACCTAGCCAGCTTCAAACCACGACACACAGGTAGGCAAAGTCATGGTAACAGTACACACAAATTAGGCAGGGAAAATTGGCCAGAAGAGCATATGAGCACAAGTGGTCTCTTTTACGCTTCTGATGGCCTGCTCACTCATAACTGAATCATGTATTTTAAATATTCTTTGGATACAGAAACACATTAAATATACCATGTATGAAAAAGATACAGAAAAATGGAAAGGATTTAGAGGAGCCTAAGAACAATAACAGGCTTAGAAAGCATGGTCTGTGAAAGAGGCGTGAGGAGGTTTATTTAGCCTAGAAAAGAGAAGCTATCCCATTTCACATCACAGCCAAGCCAGTCCAGCCACTGGCACTTGTCTGATGCCCTCCCTAGGGCTTCATCCAGTGAACTAAATCAGCAGGAAACTGATTTTATTATTTATTTGAATGCTTCTCCACTTTATTTTCTGAACTAGTTCATCACAATCACATGAGGGCTGGCTGAATGGAGAAAAATGTAGGGTGGTTCATTTTGGTAGTAGCTGACCTTCAGATTGGCATAGCTTTAATGTGGAAGTATATTTCTGTACACAAAACAGAAATACAATCTCTATATTTTAGAAGTAGAGAATGTTGAGCAACTTTGCTCTATCTGCTGAGAAAGAAATAAAGAAGGAATCTCATAAATATTTATCAGATTCTTGACTGATGTGATAAAACTCCTTTATAACAGGAAGAGTATTCAAATATTGTACTTAAGAATATTACGGAATTTCCTTCACTGGAATCATTACCAATGTATTACCCTAATCTGCCAGGATTAGTCCAAGGTTCCTTATCCTGCCTTAGTGCAGATGTGGATTTGAGAACGATCTGTTGAGATTCATTCTATACCTCCTTTTTTCTGACTTCATGGTTTACCAAGTTCACCCATCCTGCCTGAGTTAGCTCTAACTGAACTCAGTACTCCTTGGAAAAATGGCTTTAACAAGAAGAGTGCCAGATTCTAATACTGCTGTTTGATTTATGTTTTGTTGAAGACCAGAGAAGTATCTGTGAATATGCTGTTCATGGACACATTATCACACTGCTCATGATCTGCTTTGCATTCTGGAAAACTTCCTAGGCTAGCATAGCTGGTCTCTAAATACACTGTGAAAATAAGCCCATAAGAACAAATCACACATCACAGGTCATTTCCAGGTTAAAGGTTTAGACTGCAAATGGGGTTGCAAGTAGTCGCTGAAGCACAATGGAAATCCTGTTGCAAATATGGGAAGTAGGGTCACCAACAGGGAAATGTGTACACGGAGATATAAAATTTTATTAACATATCAGAAGAAAAGTATAGCAAACAGTAAAGTTTTGTTGAAATATAACTGGTGTTCACAATTAAAATACAGGAGTGTGAAAATGGGAAACTGGAGCTCAAATGAGGAAGAGAGCTGTGCTGTATTAAGGACCTTTTTTTTTTTATCTTTGGGAAACTTTTCCAGAAATGACAGGCTGCAGAATCAATACATCAGATTTGGAAAATACTGAAATGCACTTAACCTTCTGTCTCGCCAGAGTCATTAAATGTCATTATTAATGATGTTCTCTAACAAAATGTTTTGTGGACAAAGTAAACACTGCAGCTTTCCTACACAAAGTTCTCTACTCACTTTACTACAAGTAAGTTCTGGAAAAAGTCTTGTAGGTAGAACAGAAAAAGTAGAGGCATTTATTAAGAAAATACGACAATCACTTTAATTAACAAAACCTTATCATCTAAAGAACTAGAGAAAACTAGCTCGAATGCGCAAGACTGTGGATTCATCTAGACTTTCTGGGTGAGGGATCAAGCTAAAAAGTATGCTTTACTCAGTATCTTTGCAAGTCCTGTCAAATGGAGAGGATCGATACTAATGTGGGGAGAGCACATGAACCCTTCAAAGACATCTGAGCACAGGAGTTGCTGTGTAATCGCCCACCCTGCGAAGCTGGGCAGCCTCACATGGGAACCACCACTGTGGGACATTAAGCTGCCGTCCATGGTTTGAGGAGCAGGCAGCTTTCTTCTTTGACAAGCCCTGCAGCCTTTGAAGCTGGGATCTGCTTGTTCTAAAGGGACTGATTAAAGAGGAAGAGGAAGCTTCAAAAGACCTCACTGCCTCTGTGAGCTAACTAGTCAGAAGGCTGCACTGACAACCTCTTGTGACATGTACCATAGTTTATTTTTCAACTTCTTCCTCATTCTGCCCTTTAACATTAACATCTTCTTTCCATTTGCCTGTGAGGACACTGAAGCTTGCAGAAACATCATAAAAAACCAGTTCCTCTACTTCAGATGGGACTCTCCCATATTTCTCCCCACCAGGCTTCATGTATTTTTTGTTCGGAAGTTTTGTTGTGATCCTGATTCAGCAGTGTGATACATGGCTGTGAGTACTAGAAGAATAATTCAACAGGAAAGGCCATAATAACTGACACACGGAATAGGAAAGGACAAAATATGGTTTACAGCTGGACTCAATGATCTTGGTGATCATTCTGTGATTCTCTGAAAATACTAACAAAATTCTGAAGATGGGTCTGCAATTCTTCCAGGCCTCTGTATGTCTGTGTCCATTTAATTTAATTTCACTCACCTGATGCTGATTTGTGCTGATACTGTCAGTTTACCCCATTGCCAGATGCAGCCCATTTGAGTCCAAAGCAGGAGGATAAAGAAATTATCTCACCTTTCTCAGTCCTGGCAGTGAACCTTCGGCCAGCATATTCTGCTTATTTCCTTCTCCCACTTCTATCTGCCCTTGACTTTCTCAGCTGATCCACCTAAACACCACTTCTTATCCAAGTCCTTTCTGAAAAAAGCATTTCATAAGACACCATTACTAACAAGAATAAATTTTAGATATTATCTCAGAGGGGAACTTCCAAATGTCTCCACTTTGACTGGTATGTCTTTCCAGAGAGGCCAAGGGTTTTCTTTATTTTGCTGACACCACATCAAATAACTCAGATGTCCCATTTGAGGAATTCAGATTAAAGACAAAACCAGATCCATATTTATGTAATAAAGAAGCTGACAGAAATGCTTTGGTGGTTAGACAGACATCTAGTTTAACATGTCTTGAAACTCTTGACCTCAGTGATTCACATCTCATAATTTCAAAGAAAAGTTCTTCACTTATTTTCTCAGTTTATAGTTATGCTTTTTACCTTACTTCCTGTGACCTAATTAATACTTTACATGAGTCCTCTTAGGATAACAGACCACAGATGATATTTCTTGTTTTTATTGGTTCTGCTTTTGTCTTGGTTGTTCAAAATATAGTGGGAAAAAAAAAAGAGAATTAAAAAAAGGAAGGATAATGCTAGTTGATCACACTCATCACAAAGGCCTGGTCTTGTGGCTTACTCTCATCACATGTTTCCAACAAGTCATTCCTTTCCCCATCACTCTCCAACAAGCTAAGGCAGCGGCTGTCACTCTGTCCCTGCTCCTCCTCCAGTCCTGCCCCCATTCCCTGTGGGTAGGAGATAACCTGTGCGGCATGTCTGTGCCGATAAACAGCAGAGCATGAAGTGGTGAGCACTGGCTTTGGACCCCTGGTGATCTACATTGCTTAAACTTTAATTTTGTGTTCTGGGTCTTGGACCATTTCAGTTGTCTCTGTCTGCAAGACAACCTGCTCCTGAGCCATCAGAACACTGGCTGAGCCAGCCGGTCTCACATGACCTCAGCGCCATGGCCTGCAAGCAGAATGAATGTCTTCTTCCAGAGAAAACAAAGGCATGGCCAGGCATCCCATCCACTGCCTTCCTGACGGGCCTTTAGTTATGTGGTGAAGCCTCACTGCAGGAGTAGTATTTGCTCCTGTCACTGACACTGCTGCTGTATCTACTGCTAAGAACCTCTAGGAATGAGTGGTAACTGTGCCTGAAAGAGGATGCTGCCAACAAAATCAGTAAAGGTACACACTTCAATCATTTTTAGGTAAATAAATCTTGGGTTAAAAGTAAAAGCATTGAGAAGTCAGTTGTACACCTTGTTATACACTTTCACTCCTTGTTACATAAACTGGAGCAAATGCTATATGCATGGCTTGGAGGAATTTCACGTGGAAAAAGAAGGCTACAGTTCAGAGTCTGGAAGGTAAGTTCACACCACCCTGATGAGGCCAGCTGGTACTGCCCATAAGCAGAAGTGCCTTTGTTTGCAGCAACCTGAACTATTAAACACTCTTCATGAAATGGCTTCTTCCAGCTGTGCTACTGCAGTGCCTTAAAAACGGAGAGCAGAGACTGCACTGCCACCTGCTGCTCCCAGGGACGTGGCTCTCATACTCACCAAGGGCATCAAAGCTTTCCTTTAGAATCACAGAATACTCCGAGCTGGAAGGGACCCACAAGATCATTGAGTCCAATTCTCAAATCTTGGATGCTAAAAGCTGGTATGTACTGTAAAAACACATTTACTGCGAATGTTAAAAAATTTTAAAAATTATAGTTGAAAATTATCTACCATAAAATTAAATACCAACTTTGTGCAAAGCATCAGGTAATAACGTAAGCTACCATTCTGGTCCTGTCACAGCTCTGAAAAGAAAGCAAGCCTTCTTGTCACCCTGTCTTGCAGTTTAGTCCCATGCTTTGATGCTGTTGTCTTTGGCTAGTTCAGTGTAGAGAGTTTGGTTAGGAATTTACTGAAACTGCAGGCAATTAGCCTCTCACCAGACTAAGGCTTTATATTAACAATGCTGTCCCTAAAGAAAGGCATGGTGGGCAACAGACAAGAGTGATAGTGATAAGAATAATATGCAAGAAAAATAAGTGAAAATCTTATTGAAATGCGTGACCTAAAAGTGATAGCGCATGTATTGATTCTTTTTCTGTGTCACCTGTCCTATACAGCTGAAATTATTAGCCTGAGTCTTGCACACCTTGTCTTTGATAAACACTATCAGAACTGCACCTAAAGCAACACTATTTTAAGGTCATATTAGAAACCATCACAACATCTGTAGTGCTAAAATGGTTCACTATTGGTAAAAGATAATAGCTACTACTATTGCTCTAAAGTTCTGTGGAAATGGGGCACTGATGTTTGTGGCTGGCAAGAGCAGTGGTTCCTGCAAATAAATTCAGTCACAACAGACCTGAGTAGTGAAGGATATCTAAGGGTCACTATAAAGTCAATGCTAATGAAAGCGTACTGGGATTTTAACAGCTAGGCCTGTGACCTTGAAGCTTTTGATGACACTTTAATAAAGAATTAGATTAGAATCTGTGATTTAACTACTGAGTTGCAAAAGTTGCCAGAAACTGACAACGGGTGATGATTTTTTCTTACAACAACGCCTATGTAAATTTTAAAGTAACTACTATTTGGGAAATTAAATTTCAGATCTTCCCCCAGAAAGCCTTTAGATGAATTACAGAAGTGCATATGGAAAGACATGCATGCTGTGCAGCCAGTCACGCATCCTGGCAAAAACTGTAGGGAACTGCAGCCACCAAGTTGAGAGAGGCCAAAATTTCAACTTCTGTATTTACATTTCCATGTTGATTTCACTGGGAAAGATCTGCTTCCTGGCTTTTGGAACACAACTTCTTTGTGCTAGATTCTAAAGAAAACTGCTTTTCATATTAAAAATAGCACTTGGCCACAGTGTGTGGCATTAACACCTGCTCATGCTTTGTCTTGCAATGCTTTGAATCAGGATCATCCTTGCTTATCAAGTCAAGCTGTCTGCTGCTTCACTACCGAGGTGTATGAACGCCACTCTGTAAGCCCATTCTTCTTCCCTGTTAGAGTCCTTGCTCATGAATCATTCAAATCCCTCAACCTGAACCCTGCTTTACTGCTGCCTTTAGTAGTTTTTATTTATGCCTGGAAACTCTTTGGGATGTCAAAAAAGAACCGACTGAAACAAATGCATTCCAATGTATTTCTTTCCTCCTGCAGTGCAAATTCAGGCAGGTTAGCCTCTAGCACTGGCAGCTTTAACAAGAGTAGAGCAAAGGAATATTTCCCAGCCAGACATGATTCTCAAGTGTGAGAAAAGGACTAATATAGCATTACCCCCTGGACAGCCAGGTGCCTGGCACTTCCCAACTGGGGTGTATTTAACTGGGTCCTCATTTGGTTACATCAGGCTAGGAGGTTTGCCTAGCCAAAGCACTGTGGACATACTCAGAGTCCCTTTTAAGGAAAACTACTGTGAATCTTAACAAAATATTGAACATGATATTTCCCAGGCTAGTTAGAACACATGACACACAAAATATTACTATTACTGCTACTAACAATAATAAAGAAATCAAGAAATCATTGAATAAAATTGGGGATTATATGTATACATATATAGCTACTATGATGTTCTAACTTAGTAAAGATTGAAAGTAGAAGTCGAGAAAAAAATCATATGGGGTGTATTTTTACATATTTTCTTATTCACACAGTGTTAGCAGATGAAACACATTCAGACTTCATGTGCATTGTTTCTCACTGATACTGCAGCTTGAAAGACCTCAAACCTAACTACTGTCTTCCTAGCCCAGGTGATATATGTTTGTGCTTCAGGGGTAGGGATTAATGAATTAAATTAGTTATGCTTTCCTGTGCAGCAATTTGCCAGAAGAAGTGTGGATGGATTTGCGATTTGCATAATAACAAGGTCTGAAATACTCAAAGCTGAGGAAAATAGAACAGAATATTTCAGTCAGAAGGGACCTACAACAATCACCTAGACCAAGATTTAGGCAAACAGCTCCAATTAACGTAAGTGGAAGTTGTGTGGCTAAGACCACTAATAAGCTTTGTCTTCCACCAAGAATCTTTGGAGTGTCATAAATTTTCTTATACAACCTAGTATTTTGTGCTCTAAGCTGAATGCTATGTAGAAGAGGAATTGCTTAAATCCTACAAGAACAGTCAAGATGTACGTATGGTAAATGGAACAAATGAGGTGTTAGCTTAATCTGGTGTGGTCTGTAAGATTTAAATGCCCAATAAGCTTACTGACAATACCCAGCTGAGATTAGTAAACAAAATTTTATTCTTTACAGAGGAAGCGCAGTATCAGCAAAACCATTTTTGCTCAATGCATGGGGGATAAAAAAAAGGTTTATGTGGAAGAATAAATTATATTAATCAGGGAGAAACTACTTGGGCAGTAGTTATATTATACAGTCAGTTTTACAGCACGTCAGTCACTATACAATATGTATAGATGAGGTTACCTTGATGTTTCCCAACCTGTATACCAAACACATACTGCTGGAATGCACCCAGCTCACTTCTGCAGAGCTCTTGTGGGCAATATGATTGCTAATACTAAATATAGTTTAAAATATTTTTCTTCCATATAGCTATCAGAAGACCCTCTCCATTCCATTCACCTACCCCTCTAGTCCATCTTACTCTTGAGCTCTGTTCTGGGTGCATGACACATAGCTAACTTGGCACTGTTGAGAATGTGGCCTCCTGTACTTGCAAAGACGCCAACTCTTAGGGTCATAGGTAAGCACCTTTGCCTTCACAAACATTTTCTACTAGAAAGAAAAAATCCCCAAACAGGTGTGTTGAATATATTCACTGGGGATGATGGAACAAAGCAACAGCACAGTAAAAGGATGAAGGTAGAGGTTTCTTGGAAAAAATAATCAGAATCTCCCCTACGAGTATGTGTCTTCCTGTTGTCAACTAGTAGTCATCGAAACATTACCTTTGTCCACTAGAAATCAAGGAGAGAGCCACAACAGCCTTGACCTGGGGACAGAGGCTGACAGGTTAAGAAGGGAGATCACCTGGATAGGTTACTGATGAGTATTGTAAAGTCACTCCACTATTGAACAGGTTAGAATAACCACATTTATTGTCTGTATTATATATATCAGTTTTATACACAGTATTAAATACATGGTTATGTAGATATTGTACTCCTCTAAAACACTGAAAAGACGGGCCTGAGGGCTCATAAAATACAGAAGTAATAATTCTGTACTTATTTTACTTTTCCTTAGCTATATAATTCATTTCTTCTTTTCTCCTCTACCCTCTTAACAATCCTCACACTTGGCAGTTTTAATTTTTCCCCTCTTTCAGACTGTCAGTCACAAACAATATCTTGACTTACAAAGAGATCTTTTCGTATTTCAGAAGCCTTTTACTGTCACTATGACTGCAGGCTTTATGCTTATCTCCTGCTTCTCAGATAAGCTTCCCCTTCACTAAGATCCATCCTATAATCTCAACCTATTTATTTGTGATTTAACCTCCTTGAGATGAATAGATTTTTTCTGCTTGTTTTATTTGAAAGGATTTTATTTAGGGGACTCAGTTCTGATACAATCTAGACTCTTGGCATTCAGTTAAAAAATACAAACAATAATGAAGAAAGCTTTCCATTTTCTGAGAAAGGCATTTTGGCAAGAACTGTACATACGCAACACTCGTGAAAAATTAAAAGGTGAAAACAAATAAACAGTTGTTTTGCATGGGTGTAACTCTTTCCAGGCTAGCAAAACTTTGGGGTATATACTTCGGCTGTTGTCATGTTGCTGACACAGGAAAGACAATTCTGTGCTTGGTTCATAAGCAATTAAGAAATAATCTTTTTTTCAACAGCTTGCAGTATACAAAGAGAAGAGAGGGTCTTAAAAATCTAACTCCTATATTCTCGAGGGCTTAAAGACTCTGTAGGCTGCTGGAATTAAGCAGCTGTGATTTTCTGTAAATCCAGACATTTGCTTCATTAAAACTTCATGAAATCTAAACACTTTCACTCTTCATTTTGTGTATCTTTTACATGTCCCAAACAGTCTCTCAAACATTTATTCTGTTGATATGTTCATTTTTAGTGATAATGTATTATTTGCATTTACATACATGGATCACAGATAGATGATATCTTACAGGAAATCCCTACAAAACAAAGCAGTAATCCCTCTGTGTAAACACTTAGAACAGGAAAGCACATTCAGAATTTTCAATACACATTAATTGAATTCTATTTGAGCCTCTCCAAGAGGCCAAGAGCAAAACATGCAGTGAACTTTTCTAAGAAGGAAGACAAGCTTGTCAAACTCACCTTCAAACAGCAGCAACCCTCAGTCTTTCTTTACAGGTAAGAAACAGATGCTTTTCATTACTTTGGGCAATAACATCTCATTAGCACAGCACATCAGCAAGCTGGGAAACATCAGCTATGCCTGATTAAGATGATTCCAGGTTTCTTCAAGCGTGGCTCGGTCCCAACCAAAAACCAGGTTGGTTTATGCAGTGGATAACAGGTAGGAGAAGTTTTGGAAACACTGCTAAGGATAAGGGCTGAAGGAAACATTCTGGCAAACTCAACTTTGGCCCTAACAGAAGGCTGTCTGCTGTCTCACCCTCCAGGCAGAGATTTTTGGCAGTTTAGCAGTAAATCATTTCCCCTGCCAAGTAACTGAAATGCATTCTCCGTGACACATTATTTTACATAGCAGGTGAAGGGTATCAGTGAATAAGAGGCCCAGCATCTCTTTCTGGCATGGGTTGAACAGCTGAGATTCACTGCCTCCAGGAGCTAAAAGTATCTAATTACAGCCTTCACTCACAGACGTCCTCAGTGGCATGAACTCTAGTTATAGACAGTGGTGACACATACTTTGGCAAGGTCTTGACAGAATGGATATTTTCCAGGATGTCTGGAGCAGCTAAGAGCTTGTGGAGCTGCACTCACCATGTAGGAGGCTCTGAGGCCAAAGAAGGAGAAACAAGTTTGACTATGCTAACATTGAAAGTTCTCTCTCTCTTTATGTGTATAGAAATTGTTCTTAATTTTCGTTTCTGTGGAAGTGAACAGTGATTCTCTTAATAAGACTTCATTAATTTCATTTCAGCCTATGCCAAGGGATGATGAAGTCTGGTAGAGAGACACTTAACTGTAAAGCACAGTGGAAAGGTGGAACCACCTCTATTCAAAGCATCCTTCAGGACTGACACCCTGATAGGACATGAGCAAGCAGGGGACTGTGAAACACTGCACAAGCCTTGAGGTGCCATTCATTCCCTGACAGTTTAATACCACTCAGTAATTTACATGGCCTGTGGAACAAGCAGGGTTTGACACCAATAAAGTCAGTTCTGCCATTGGGGATACAAACTTAGGTCTCAGCAGAGAAAAAAACTAAACTAGTGCAAACATGTTTTTCTCAGGTAGTCAAGCAAGGTATCTAAGGTAGTAAAAAATCATTTGCCAACTTATTTATACTAGAGTGCCTGCTGTGAGCTTTCGCCCCCTTCATATGTTTGCAGATGCTGTAAGCACCCCTAATAAGGGTTGTGATATTTCTTCTATTAAACATAACAGGAATTTTAAATTGTTCTCAACAGAAAAAGATGCAAAGAGAACAAAGCAGCAAACTCATTTTCTGAGTCTGTTGAAATGAATGATTGCNCAGTGATTCTCTTAATAAGACTTCATTAATTTCATTTCAGCCTATGCCAAGGGATGATGAAGTCTGGTAGAGAGACACTTAACTGTAAAGCACAGTGGAAAGGTGGAACCACCTCTATTCAAAGCATCCTTCAGGACTGACACCCTGATAGGACATGAGCAAGCAGGGGACTGTGAAACACTGCACAAGCCTTGAGGTGCCATTCATTCCCTGACAGTTTAATACCACTCAGTAAGTTACATGGCCTGTAGAACAAGCAGGGTTTGACACCAATAAAGTCAGTTCTGCCATTGGGGATACAAACCCCAATGACCATTAGGTCTCAGCAGAGAAAAAAACTAAACTAGTGCAAACATGTTTTTCTCAGGTAGTCAAGCAAGGTATCTAAGGTAGTAAAAAATCATTTGCCAACTTATTTATACTAGAGTGCCTGCTGTGAGCTTTCGCCCCCTTCATATGTTTGCAGATGCTGTAAGCACCCCTAATAAGGGTTGTGATATTTCTTCTATTAAACATAACAGGAATTTTAAATTGTTCTCAACAGAAAAAGATGCAAAGAGAACAAAGCAGCAAACTCATTTTCTGAGTCTGTTGAAATGAATGATTGCGTTTCATTTGCTTATTTGATTCTAACTTAGAGAGTTAACATTGGTTAAGCACAGCTTGCATTGGTACATAGTGGCAGAAAGCAAAAGCAAATGCATTAATTACTGTTCACTGACCACTGTTACGATTTTGTAACATGCTAGGTTAGTGAACAGTATACCTCCAAATCACAGCTAAAATGAATACAAAAATTGGAAGCACACAATCACCAATGTCATTATTATCAACTTTTCTACCTTTGAGGGATCACTCTGTTGAAAAGGATCATTATATCAATAGATTCTAATTCCTTTCTATAAAACATATTTTTGTAAGAAAAGGGTGCAAGTAAGACCTGTAAATTTTGAAAATTTCAGTAAAAGGCATTTTCTCTTGGATAGAATTCCTACCCAGGAATGATACCACCCTTGTGATTAGCTTCTCAAAAGAATAGACTTAGGGACAGCCCTTAACTTTCTCCTCTGCAGATTAATGCTCTTAACTTTTGATTATATTCAAAAGCACAAAAAAACCCCAAAAAACAAAAAACAACAACAACAACAACAAAAACAACCAAAAAAACCCAACCCTATTCTGAAGCCTGTCCAACCCTACAGGAAGGCAGGCTGGTAAGCAGGGGGGGTAGGGGTTGTTTTTTTAATCCTAATTAGCTAGATAATGAGTTGTATTTTCCCTATTAGGAGAGCTCTTTTGCTGAATCCTCATACAGTTAAATTCTAAGAGACACCTTAAGGCTCTTGACTCACACTGATGGTTAATGTAGAAGATGGATGTAGTTTCCACTCACGTTCGCAGAGGTCTGGTTGTCTTTCTGTTGTTGCTGTGGTAGAAGCCAGGTCAGAATGCTCTTTATTGACAGACAGGAGAATTGCTGAGGGAAGATTTGAAGACATGAATGAAATGTTTCAGAGAGATATGGAAGATTAATTTCAGGGAGCTCAGGCTCAGAAAAAGAGCCCTGATTTAAAGCTGCTCCATAGGGGTTGTGAGTAATTTAGCACAGGAGAAAAGCCTCACATGTCGAGCATGTAAAATACCACACCACTGCATGCTAGAAAAGGACACAGCTGTCCTCTTCTCCTTTGGTATCGGACAGGCCTGTAACTTCCCAACAATTAATCAAAACAGGGAAACAGGAGATCAAGTATTGCATTTTCCTAGATATCGCCTGAAAAGAAGCAGCTGGCAGTATTTCCCCATTTGACATAAGGTGCATAGCCTCTTTTCTTCTGTTCTCCAAATTTAGTGATGCTCAAGATGTGTGTGGAAGGTGTCCCATTCAGTGCTCTTCTTTACAAGGCAGAAACTACCTGCATGTCTTCATGACATTGAGAGGGTACCTTTTGTCTCCCAATTTTTGAAAAGGTGCTTGAAGGAAATTAACACAGCTCTGACCTTCACTAATTGCTCAATTGATTATGTTTCTCAGTCACACTCCGTAGCTCTATCTGCCAAGGACACAGAATACACAGCTAATGTCTCTCCTCCTTCTCTCCCTCCCTCTTCCCCAGACTCTGCAGAGCATTGCCCTCACAAAATTATCCAAAGCAGTATCTGTAGCACCCTGGCAGGAGGAAAGTGCATGAGCCCTTGATGATTTTATGAGGTCCCTCACAGCCTGTATTATTCTGGCTCTTCAATACCCTTCATGCTTGAATATGCGGATTTTCATAGCAGCTGGATTTCCTAGAACATGCAGTTCCAGCAAAACTCATTCAACTGCAGATGCAAACACGGAGACAAAACAATCTCTGCGAACAGATATTACCAGATGTAACTTCACAGGTAACATTCATTACAACTCACATGAATTATTGAAATCTATGAATTTATGCATTTGTGTTCAACTATATACAGCATGTGAAACTGAGTTTGCAGAGAGAGCACTCTCTTTAGAAGGAGTTGAGTTCTTCTGTCATTGGGTGGAATAATGCACAATTCAAGCTTTTAGAAATATTACTTGATATTACTTGAGTGTAATGCTGAGGCTGAACAACGATTCAGAAACGGGAAAGGTTTCAAGCTAATAGCCATCCATTAACTGTCAAAGTCAAACCTATGGAACTACACATGTTTTAGAGAGCATAAAAGTGCTAAAAATGCAAAGGATTCCTGACTCTTAGGCAATATGCTCTGCTGTGGGACTACTAGACTTTTTTCTTGCATCCTCTAAAAAAGATTGTGAAGCTTAAATGAGCATATTTGAACCTCCAGTTCAGTTTAGATCACTAACTCCTTTTGATGATTTTATGCAGAAGGCTAAATATTTCACTGAATTTGGTATTAAAATTCGAACAACGCAGTCATACGCAATTAGGTATTTTCTAAGCAATATTGTACCATTTCACACAGTGAAGACTGCTAGAAGAAATGACAAACCAACACTCTAGTTCAGAGCAGGGAAAAAACATGTCTTGCTCTATTATGTTTCTCACGAAGAAGCTGAATATATAGTAGTTTACATCTACCAAAAAATATAGTTTTCTCTTTATGTGCCTTGGGTCATGCTGGCAGTACTTTGGAACCCTGTGTATTTCTTAATTGCAATGCAGATTTACTCCCACTAGGTGTTACCCTTCCTCCATGGCTTGTGAAAGAAACTGTCCTCCCTGAATAAACCGGGATCATCAGTGAGTGTACTGCCCAATAAGCAAAATAGGGGCCCATAGTGATGGAAGCATCTTTGTAAACATGGAAACAACAAAAGCCTCCCCCGCAAAACCCCCCACAAACAAACAAAAAGCCACCTTCCCCCCCCACTCAACTAAATCAATCCCTCCAAACCAATGTAAACTTCTCAAAATATTAAAAGAAGAAAAACTGTTGTATCCTGACAGGTTAAGACGGTGTGCCTGCAGCTAGTTCTGGTCAGCAGCTAATAGCAAACATTGAAATGAGACTGTCTTAACTGAGGGAGCTATTGCTCAGAAATGTCGCAGTACTGCACAGTCACAGAAATTCAACGACACATTTATTGTCACAAAGCCTTGCCTGTTCATTAGACAATATTTAATATTTAATGCCCTTTACTGGGGCTGTATGCCTGACAGGAGGCATTCTGTGGCAGCCTTTAATGCTACATGTACCAATGTTTCACTGTCTCCCACACAAAATAAGAATAAACCACTATGACTGTGTTACACAACCCAGTGACTGACACATAAGTAAAAAATTGTTGATATATTTACCCATTGTAATACCCACAGATGAAGTCCAATCCTCCTCACCGAGACAAATGTTGCCAAATGAAAAGAGATAGGAAATGGAGAAGAAATTAGATGAACATATTGTGAAAAGAGGAAAAATCTGTTGACGAAAGAAGTTACAATAACCAAAGCCTTGCATCCAGGCAAGGAATAAAGCAGCAGTGAGATGCCCACAGAATATAATTTCTCTGAAGAGACGTAGCTTCAAAACAGTTATTTCAGTGCTGGGCATGTTTTTAAGCCCAGAAAATGACATCTATCTCAGAGACAAACACTGCAAGCTGGGTGTTTGCCCAGGAGTGGTGAACAGGCTGTATGAACAGTGTCTTCCTATGAGAAGGCTCCTTGCTCCCTTTTTGAAGGGGAGTCTGGAGTCAGCTTCACATTGACGGGGAGAACATTGCAGTGGGATGAACTGGTTTGTGCCCTTAAAAAAAGACTCAGGATGGTGGGCCAAATAAAGTGTTTGTGTCAGCTGTGTTCCCCCCACCCCTTTAATGTGCGTGGCTTTAGACATCACATGGTGCTGCACAGGGACACGGTGGCTCCTTCTCACCTGACCTCCCACGAGACAGCAGGCAGGCGGAGGTAAAGCTCTGGGGAGTCAGTGTCTGAAGGAGCAGCATAACGTACTCATCTCTGAAGCTTCTGAAAATATGCACTGGAAGAATCCATTAAGCTCAGGTCTTACGAAGTCTGGTCTCAAATCTAACAAGGCTCAAGACAAGTAGAAAGTTCGAGTCTAATGAAGATGTTAGTGCCTTTTTTTTTAACTTGCATTAATACTCACCTAATGCCAGAAAAATGAAATAATTGTAATTAACAGATGAATTAAACATCCCATTTCAATCTAGGGGAACATTTGTTAATGTTCCTCACTCACCTGCTGGAAGGTACAAAATCTTCCACTGCAAATTCTGCTATGAATAAGCGCCTGCTCAAGCATTATATGATCTCATCCTCTGGGTGCACAGTTTAATCACAGTGCTCTCAACAGAGAGCCCACATGAGGGAAGTGGAGTTTAAAATACGAATCTGTGGGAGGCTCTTGAGGTGGCTTCTTGCTAAGTACGGCCGAGAGCAGGGTGATGTGGGGGGAGATGCCACATTAAGAGACCAAAAAGTAAAAGCAACTCCATAAAACTGTCACCAGCGAACCACCACGTGAAAATTTCATGTGCTTTTACTCTGGTGAATTGACCCTGAAATAGTATACAGGAAGAAAACAAAGACTCTGTGTGTGGCAGTACAAGCCACGTTATTTCCCCCTTTTTTTTCCTTCTAGCAACAAACTCAGCTGTTTAAATGGGCAGCAAAACAACCTAATTCAGGATAATTTTATTTTCCCCTCATCTTTCAGAACTGTTTTAACCCCTCTTTTATTCTCCTCAAAAAAACCCAAACAAACAAAAAAACAAACCAAAGAAACCAAAACAAAAAAAAGTAAAAAGAAAGAAAAAAGAGAAACAAGGTCTTGTAACAAAATGTCAGCAAAGCATCAGATTAACCTACTTTGCCATTTCACTCCCACAAACGAAAATACTTGGTGGCCAAAGCCCTGGCAACTGGCTTTCCAGCATGGAAAGAGCAATAGTCCACATCTTTGTTACCATATTCTTAGTCTTGTTGAGATGAAATGCCTGTGAATTCTGAGTGTCCACTCTCCCCAGACCACCCAGTCTCCTTCCTTAGATCACAGTATCTCCCTAGACACATCATTCTTCTTTATCATCCATTCCCTTTTCAAAACTTCTGTTTCTCAACTCCCCCTCTTCTTCCTCTTTTTCTCTTGGGCAAACTTATCTTGCTTCTCGAGAACTGCCTTTCCTTCCTTTCCCACTTCTCAATTTTTGAAGGACTTCTACCCCCCACCTGTGCATCTTCTGATTTCTAATTCACAGACCACTGCAGTGGGGCACGTGCAGCAGGGTAGTCCAGAGAAGGGTTCGTCACCCCTAAGAAAGGAAAGCACTGACCATTGCCTTCATACTCCTCAGACCTTCCTGTCCTTTGAGCTGTTCTCTCGAGGAAGAAAGTACGCTTGAACTCCCACGGGAGAACAACTGAATGCACAGAGGCAGCAGCTCTTTGCTGCTGCTTGCAAAGAGACACAGAAGTGTAGATTAAATTCAAGCAAAAGCCTGAAACAACTTAAATGCTTTCTACCAACGCATGTTAAATAGGTGCTTATGTTTCACGCAGATCCCGATGTACCTAATTAATCCTAATTAAATCTGAGCTGTAAAGGCACCTAAATACACAATCATGCACGCAGACACGAGGAGCCTGGTTCTCTCGGTGAAGTGCCGCTTGTCAGGCAGCTGGAGGGGCCCCCATCCGCGCCAGGGTGTCCCTCGCCACCACAGTCTTCCCCCGGCCAGCGGGGCACCCCTACGACGACGGTCTCGGTGCCACCCGACGGTGTGATCCGCCGAGCCTCCTTCCGGGAATGCGGATCGGCGGGGGTTTTCACGAAGTCCTTCGGGACATTAAATACCTGCGTAGTGATGGGGATGTCTCGCAAGCTCGAAACAGACCGGGGAGTCGGGTGAGGTGAAAGCGAGCAGCACCACGGGCTCGCGTTTTCTCCTGCGAAGGCGACAGGAGGGAGGAGCAGGACACGGTTATCTCGCCCGGATTCTCACTTGGCGGGGGCTGGGACAAGCCTTAAGATTAGCAGGGGTACAGCACAACTCCTTCGGCAGAGCAGCAGCGTCCCGCCGTTTGCCCGCTCCAGCACCTCGGAGCAAACGGAGGGCTTTTCTTGCCAGCAAAAAACGAGACGTCTCGGAGAAGCCGAGGACCGAGCCGAAGCCTCGCTCAGGGGGCTGGGGGAGGCAGGGAGGGAGGCGGGACCCCCAAGGTTTTATCCCCGCTGGACGCACACACCACTGTGCTCGCCCACGGCGAGGGGAGCCCGGCGGGAGCCCACCGGGCGGCGAGAGGGTCCCCACCGCAACCGGGGAAGGAGGACTGGGGCGGGGGGGGAGACGGACGACGATGGGGGACCCTGCGTCAGTGCAGGGCCGTCCCCTTCCCCTCCCCGTACGCTCGGCTCTGCCTCCCGCCAGCCTCCCACGCCTCCCGCGAGGTGCGGCCGCGCTACATAAACACGGCCTTGCCACCAGCGCCGGGGCTTTCCGTTCGCAGCCCGACGGAGGAGCTTGTCCGGCAGCGGGCAGAGGCGCGTCCGCGGGGAGCGCAGAGGCAGCGCGGCTCCGGCGCCAGACGGGGCGGGTGGCTCCGGCGGGCAGCAGCGGAGGGCTGCGCGCTCCCCGAGGGCGGCGGCCCTGCCGTAGCCCAGGCGGCCGGAGGAAAAGGAGGAGGAAGGGCGTGGGCTCCGGCGGGCTNTGAACGTGGGCGGGCAGGTGTACGTGACGCGGCGCTGCACCGTGGTCTCGGTGCGCGACTCGCTGCTCTGGCGCATGTTCTCGCAGCAGCAGCCCAGCGAGCTGCCCCGGGACAGCAAGGGTCGCTTCTTCCTCGATCGCGACGGCTTCCTCTTCCGCTACATCCTGGACTACCTGCGGGACCTGCAGCTGGTGCTGCCCGAGCACTTCCCCGAGCGCAGCCGCCTCCAGCGGGAGGCTGAGTACTTCCAGCTGCCCGACCTGGCTCGGCGCCTGGCGCAGACTCGGGCGGCCGCCGTCCGCCCCGCCGCCCTGCACCGCGACGGCTCCATCTGCGCCGAGGAGCCGCCGCCGCCGCTCCTCGGCTACCTGGAAGCCGAGCCGCTGGAAGGAGGCGGCGGGGCTGTGGCGTCCGCCCCGTCGCCCACCGCCAGCCGCAGCCCCTCGGGCGGGCCACTGCTCACGCCCTCGCAGTCGCTGGACGGGGCAGGCGGGCGGCGGTCGGGCTACATCACCATCGGCTACCGGGGTTCCTACACCATCGGGCGGGAGGCGCAGGCTGACGCCAAGTTCCGGCGGGTGGCCCGCATCACTGTCTGCGGCAAGACGGCCCTGGCCAAAGAGGTCTTCGGTGAGACCCTGAACGAGAGCCGCGACCCCGACCGCCCTCCCGAGCGCTACACTGCCCGCTACTACCTCAAGTTCAACTTTCTCGAGCAAGCCTTCGACCGACTCTCCGAGGCCGGCTTCCGCATGGCCGCCTGCTCCTCCACTGGCACCTGCGCCTTCGCCCCCGAGCAGGGTGGTCCTGCCGATGACAAGATATGGACCAGCTACACCGAGTATGTTTTCTGCCGGGACTGAGCGTCCGCCCAGCCCGTGGCGTGGGGACAAGACAGCCGCCCCTGCACACCCTCGCACCTACGGTCCCCTCCCATCCCGAAGGAAGGAGGGTGCGGAGGGAGGGTTGTGTCTCCCTGTGCTTTTCTCACCCCGGTGTCTGCCTCCACGCACAAGGCGGGCCAGCCCAGGCGCAGCCCCCACCCCTCTTGCAGCACCTCCTGACGGCCCCGGGGACAGGAGGTCACTCTGTTGTGCCTCGGCTGTCGTGTCCCTGCTTGGCCACCACGTCCCTTATCAGCCACCATCACCCTCCCTCGCACATCTCCCAGTAGCTGTGTTGGTAGCGAGGAAGGAGAGGAGTATTGGGAGTAGACAAGTACCCGTTCTATGAAAGCGTGCATGGGCGCCCAGTCTTTGTCCCTCTCCACACACAGAGCTGAGGTATAGCTCTGTCAGGGTGGGGCATTTTAAAAATCATTCAGTTAGGGGCTGAGAAACTTTAAAGTTGCTTTGAGCAACTTCTGTTGAAGGTGGCATGACAAATGGCTGTCTTTTCCTGTCCCAATACCCTTACGGGGGAGTTTGCCTTGGTGGCCAGACCCCAAATGGTCCATTTTTAACTTCCCCCCTCCCCCATCAAAGTGATGCCTGTCCATGAAGGGCTGTCACATAGAAGGGAAGCCTGACTGTGAGGGATTTGCACTGGCTCATACTTTATTTGTGGAGATGAGTAATTTTGCAGGAGGTGTACAAGTGGCCCTTCACAACTGGTTGCTTCCATCTCTCCTCTTTGCTCCCCATGTCTCTGAATTCCTTTCTCCAAGCTGTTGAACCGGACCAGGGCCTGCACAGTGAGCATGTAAGGCTGATGTGAAATGACAGGTTTGCTGGATAACCAACCATTTGGACTATGAAGTGTCCTCAGAGCCATGTGTTTATTCCCTTGAGAGGTAAAACAATGACACTTTGAAAAATTAAAGTGCTTGTGAATCATAACTTCCATGGGTGGTCTGAAGTCCTTCTAATTCTCTTGAAGTTACTGTCTATAATGTGGACAGAAATCTCAATGCATAATTTCCTTTAACACCCTCAAAACGATGGGAGTGAGGTGAAACCAGGCTTGCCTCAGTAAAGGTAGGGCCTGGGTCCTGGGAAGCTGAAATCATCTACCTTGGGTTAGTGCAGATGTACATTATAAATGTCATCAAGAGCACCCTTGTTACTTTTTGTCATGTTAGTGCTGTAAAACTTGGAAGCCAACAGATGAAAAAAATCGCTTATTTTAAGAACCATTTTCTTAGTTTTCATAGCAGTATTATCTGGGCACTGACACTGCTAAGAGTTGTGTACCTCTTGCTAGAAAAACTTATTGTTCCTTAGAAAGGATTGAGCCTTGTCCTTAGAAAAACAAGAATGATGCCAACTTTCTTCAGGGGAAATTATCCCTTCTGGGCTGTATTTTGTTATTGCTGTCTAACAGTCTTTCCCAGATGAGGCAGTCAGAGTCTGCTTTGGAACAGAGGATCTGAGATGCATGTTTTACAGTAGGGAAGATTGAGCAGCTCTTTTTAATAAATTCTTGAAGTCTGGAGTATAAAAGCACTTTCCTTTAAAAACCTAAACTTGATTTAAGAATGTGTATAGCCTGTTCAGACTGTTACAGAAAAGTATCCTAAATATATCTGAAGTGTTGAAGAATTTAGCAGTACATATTAAAGGCTTGAAGTTTTTGAACTCTTGAACAATAATTCTAGTTCTAGCTAGCTCTAGTTCTAGCTCTAAATTTAGAAATACTGCTAGCACTTGTATTCTAACCAAAGAATTTCACAGTATGGTTTTTTAAAAAACCCTTAATTCCTTTGAAAACAGCTACAGCTACATTTCTGTCGAGTTTCAGTGCTCAGTCTCTGTTCACCACTTGGTCTTTCATTAAGTGCATGGACAACTATATAAAACTGAAAATAATTTTCATCACCATGGCTTTTTTTTTCTAATATTAGCAAGGTTGTTTATCAATGTGATTAAATTCAAGATGTGTATATGAAAGCACTGGATACTATCCGTTTGTAGATAGTTGTATTATGGAGTGTTTTTAAAAGGGTAGAAATGTAAACCTGCCAAATTAGATGAGCAATAAGATACAGTGAGAGGCCAATACAGCTGAGGATGGAATGAAGTCTGTTTGTCATATGCCTTACTCTGAGATGACTTCTCTGTGCTTAACTTATACCGCAAGTGAAAAGACATTGGTCACAGCTACTAGGTCTTTACAGTGCCCTTCTCAAGAATAACAACTGTCTTTTTCTAGTTTCTGTTAAGTAACTCTGAAGTACGTTTTTTAAGATTTTGTATAAAATCAGTTTTCAGTAAAGTGTTCAAATTCGCTCTAGATAGCTTTCTTTTTTTAAAAATCTGGTAGCTTACTAAATCCATCATAGGAGCTATGAATAGGGGCAGTTTTAAATTGACCTTGTGATTTAGTGTACATATATATACAGTATATAAACATTTTACACGAATCATTTAGTTTTTTAATCATTTTAGTGCTACAGGATTTCATAATATATCTAGCTGAGCATTTTCACATTATGTTAGGTACATAACATGGTAATGTTTTACTAGTTTCTTATACCTGTTTCTATGGAAAAACTGAACATGAGTATCATGAGCTTGTAGAACTGAAATCGATGACATGTTTGCTTGAACGTGAATCGTAACTAAACTTCCAGGTGGCTGGATGCATCTCTAAAACAAAGATTGCCTGTCTTTTGATTAATGGTTGTCTATCCCTTTCCTGGCAGATGACCCAGTAATTCTCATTTTTTACATAAAAATGGATGTAATATAAACAGATGATTTTTTTTTTTAGTCTTTGTGCTAAAAACTTTTAAGCGTTATTAGTGTTAAGAAATGGGCATTTAATTTAGTGTTAACACATTGTCTGTATCGTCAGCAGGCTTAGAATGTTGTTGCCATAAATATAATAGTCATTTGATGTTTGCCACAGAAGACGATATTTTTCTGAACCATTACTTAGTAATGGCAGTAAATTTTTGAAAAGGAAAAATGCTCGAGGCAGAGTCACTGAGTTTTGCTGGTCTATTCTATTGATAGCTGGAAGAATGGATAAACACAATGACTCTGCTGACTTGTTGACATGAAAACATACAAAAATATAAAGGCACAATACTGGAGTCCTGTATACATTTTGTAGCTGTTGTTCACTGTTCATGTACTTATGGATGAATGCAGTAGCATTTACAAGTGCTATTAAAGAACCCACAAAGGCAGTCTTTCTTTTAATTAGAAGTTAAGGCATAGGTCTTTTCAGTGATGCATATCATGAAGGGTGACTTTGCGTATGTTTGATAGGATGTTTATATTTTTATACATGTAGATAATGAGCCACTTATTCATTCTTATTTTCACATGTATAGCATTGAAAATAAAGATCCTCCTAGGAAAAAGTTGCATACCAAATTAAATTTTTGTTCTTTAAATATTAACTCAGTTGTGTGGTTTATGCTGTCCTTTTTATTCTCTGTGCAGATGTTGTTAGCTTTGCTCTCCCACAGTATCATATTCATAACTTCAGCAAAGACTCCAACTTGATACATAAAGCAGAAACACAGAGCAAAGAAAATTATGTATACAGAGACCTCTAGTAACACCCATGGCAAGATAAACAGACATGTATAACACTCAGACTGCACCAGTTTTCTTTTCAGCATCACAGAGAATTTTTGTAGTACTGGTCAGTCAGTCTTCAGGAAGAAATAGTGATTGAACAGCTTAATTTCAATAGCACTGAGTAATTGTTGAAGTCAAATGTTGATGTTTTATAAGAAGCCAGAGAATAACATGGTATACAGTACTCATTTAATGAAAGAAACATTAATACCTAAGGTGATATGTGATCTGAGAGAACTGCATCTAGAATTCCTCATTTGCTACCCTGGGATCTTTAGCAGACTCTTCTAAACCGGTGATCAGCTTCATAGAAAATTAGTAGTGACTTGTTAGTATAATTCCCTTGTGAAGTGCCTGTACATTTAACAGTTCTTTCTTGGGTATCGTAGTTACACTACAAGGGAACCAACTGAAGGAAATTTAATCAGCTGTTTCATTTGACAGCTTGGTAGTATTTGAGAGCTTTGTTACCGTGCAATAATATAAGAAAGGAGGTGAGCAACAAAATTTAGTCTGCCTTTCTGAAGGTTTAGGTCTCATTTTCTTTGTACTACCCCTTCTGCTCATCCCTGCCCATCTTATTCCATTTCTACTTGGAAAAGGCAGCAACATTCCTTGACAGAACCAACTTCTGCTAGGCTGAAGGTTATGGCTGAATTTTGGCTTTGTCCCTCAGTGAACTACAGATTTTCTTCTTCCTTTCCTTTACCCAGCCATCAGTATTCATAGAATTTGTAAGACCATAACAGCTGTGAGGTTTTCAGTTCTTTTGATTGTGTTTAAATTACCCATCAGCTCAGAAGTTAAGCGGGACAGATGTCCACCCAAATGCAAGTGCATGAGCCTCATTTCAGTAGGAATCAAGGCTAACAGAATACTGTGATTAGTATCTGGCACTGTCTATATAGCCTGAGTGTACTAAATCCCTATAGAGTGAGAAGGTGTGTGGTCACTCTTGCTTTTGCAACTCTGACCGGTCAGTCAAACTAATGGGTATGCTAGAATGTCTTAGAAGTGCTTACAGACTCCTAATCTCTGCAGCATTTCCAAGTGTGAATCAAAGTGTTCAGGAAAATATTTTTCAAAGACTAGACTTGCTTCAGGGCAGGGTTGTTTTTTGTTCTTTCTTTTGATGTAGGAAGTCTTCAGTATCGTTTTTAATGAAATATTAGTGCTAATGTGTTATTTATTTAGAAAGTGCTTAGTTTTATTAAACTGGATGCTAATTTTGTTTTTCATTAAAATGAGCTGCATGTGTTTTTCCCCTGCTGCTAAACAAAACTCCTATGTATGACTGCTGAAGTAGTAATGTCACCATTGCAAGTAGTCTGTTGGAAATATGCAGCACAACTGCTGTGACAGTCAAAACCATAGTTGGTCAAATTATCACATTTCTTCCCCATTCTACTCTCCACGGTGTTCAAACTGGAATAAAATTAAATTCTGTTACACATTTCTTGCTCTACAAGTTTTTTAGCACACACTATGGCGCATTTGATACTCCTGTCAAAGTTGTTGGCAACAGTGAGTCAGGGATGTGAAGCAGGTCTATTTCCTTGCGAGGAAATAATGGCTAGGAAAAATCGTTGCACAAAGTGGGAGCTGCTTCCTGCAGTTTGGGAAAAATTCTTGGTATCACAAGAAATCAAAGATGTTTTTCTGCATAATCCACGTAGTACACTCACACATTACTCCCATCCTGCAAACCCAACCCGCCCTGGAAAACTTAAGTCCTTGATAACATTTGCTTGTTCTGGGTTTTATTTGGTATCATCTGGATGAAAAAAATTCTTTTGTTTTTCTCCTTCAGGAAAGCTCAGTGTTTAGCAGCTGGGAGATGACAATGTTAGCAGTACACCTTGCTTTGGGTTAGCATTTTATCATCGTTTTTATTTCAACATAATGCAAAAGGTAGGGAAGTTCACATGGGAACATATAGGAATCATAGAATCATGGAATCACTAGGATTAGAATGCTTAGCTCCGTGTAGCCTCTGACTTGGCTTTTACAACTTAACAATTTTCTCAACCTTGAATTTAAGTAAGTGTAAATTCATTGAAGTTCAGCCAAAGAAGTTGAGACCAAAATATCTAGATTGTGATGACAAAACCAGCTCCATTGATAAAGACCATGTGATCTATGTTTTTAATTTGTAATTTTGAGGTAAAAAGAGAGCAGGCCTTTATTTAAAAAAAAAAAAAAAAAGGAAAATAAAGGAAAAGTCCTCTAGTCCTCTCCCACATTCTTGAGGAGGGAATGCAGTGCTGGTATGATGAGAACAACCTTTCTTTTTGGTTTCAGAGGTAACTGAAATAACGTACAATGTTGCCATCTCAATTTTGTCTGTTTCACTGGTCTTGGCAGAATGTTAAGGTCACACCCACCCTTAATAAGTGGTCGTTTAGAAAAGCATATATTCATAACTATGTAGACTTCCATTGATTTGGATGTAGTTTGGTTCTGACTCATATTTTCCAAATAGCTTAGTGACAAGCTGTCCTCATATTACAGCAAAGCCTGTGATTATTAGAAGCCTGAAGTTAAAGTTTTTCCCTTTAAAAGGGCAGAGACTGTATTGAGAATGCTTTTTTTTTTTTTTTTTTTTTAAGGGATACAAATGATGCACTTCTTTTCCAAATTTATAGTCTTGTACAAATACTCCTAATTTTCTCCACCTTGTAAAATTCACTTCCACATCTTCCTAGGGCTGACAGCTCAAGGCATGAATATTTCTAAAAGCTGCAAGCACCAGGAGGTCTTGCAGTGATTCACAATTGCTCCATAGCAATCTCTTCCTGCTCTGGTCCCTTGTGCTGTCAGAACCAAGCTGGGTGGGCAGCTGAGTCCCGGGATTACCCATTTGCCCTGACCACAGCTGCCCCTTCTGCCTTGCTTCCCTCCTGGCCATGACCAAGGTAGCGCAGTAGTCCCTGAGCCAGCACAGTCCTGCTGCTGGTGCCTTGTCTGAATAAAGGGGCAGCATTTGTATTCTGGTGCGCTCTGTGCAGCCCAACAGCCACAAATTGGCACTTCTTCTCCACTGACTTCTGACCCACTTATTTCCAGGGTTTGCTTTCACAGTCTGCGCTTTATCAGCCATCTCAAGGTATGGTTGGAATATGGGAAAGATTCTGCTGTTTGCAGTAGTCTGTCAAGTAGTTTTTTGCCGTGGCACTAAAGGGATAATAAAGACAACTCACTTAGAGTTTTACAGCTCTTTAAAATTTTCTGGTTTGAGTAAACCATGAAAAGTGCTGCATAACCTATAATAACACTGGGTAAAGGCACCTTTTGTGTTACAGGTGAGAATGATAACTTTATTAGTTTTGCTGGAGCACTAGAATGTTTATCTTCTTGGACTCGTTTGTACCATGCTAGAGGCTGAAGAGCACTCACCTGCAGGTAACTGGACCAAACAGTCCAATTCCTTTAGAAAATGTTAGATGAAGAGTATATGGACTAGTGTTCCTCTTTCTAGAAGAAAAGTTTCAGCTTGACAATTATCAGATTGGATGTTTTCCAACACATCACCTCCTAGGGCTTGAGAACAGAAAGAAAGGTCCAGATCATATGGTCTGCTGTTCAAAATAGCATACACCGTAGGGCTTTCCTGAATAGAGTCTTTAAATAAGGCAGAGAAATTTCTTAGACTATCATCTAACTTCATGGATGATCCTACTTGTGCAAAAGAAGACATCGCAGTGCCCGATTAATTGTTAGGCTGTGAATGTCACCAGCTTTGACTTTCACCCAGAAGGGTCTGCAATGCGTTCTTCATCAACACCATGAGGTTGAGAGTGTTCTGCAGGAGGATATGCAGAGAAGTAGTTCCATTGGTCAAGACTTAGGGATGAACTGTCCTGTTGTTTCTTTCAGTTCCTGCCACTTGTCCCTGTAATCAGTTTTGTGTTGGCACTGTGATCTGGCCGTGGGGTGGACCAGTTCAGGGACCTGGTGTAGATGGAAACGTACAAGCAAACAGGCCTACTTTCAGCTGGGTCAGCTCCCTGAACAGGCTCGCAGCATAATGGAGTTATGAGTGCCAGGAGAAGGAGCCTGATATCTAAACAGAATGAGCTTCTATGGTCTGTCAGTAAGGCATGTTTTTCACTCCTTTAGTCATCTCCTGTCTCTTCTCTAAATCCTCTTCAATTTATCAGCGTATTTTGAACTTCTGATTTCAGATACTTCTCATTCTAGTAAGGGAACGCACCAAAGCAAAGTAACATTGTCCTGTCCTCTGGTTTTTTCCATTCATTTGTTCAAGGTTTGCATTAGCAGGCCCAGAGATTTAAGTGTCACCAGAGTTTATGTTCAGTAAACCATGACTGGGAGCTGACCTGCATTCTGCCTGCAGAATTGTCCCAGTTAGCAGTCAAAATGCATGGGAGTGCATAAGATGTTTTCTTATTAAACATTTTGCCCCAGTTTAACTCCTACCAACTAAAGAACAAAGCCTAGTAAAAGTGGATCTAATTTCTGTACATCAGTGTTGATGGACATCACAGCGACACTAATGTTCGGTATCATTTCCACTAGTTATTACATTGGACAGGTAATTTTCAACTATGTGAATGGGTGGCTAAGGATTGATTGTCAGCTTGGCAGGTCTCAAGTTCCTAAATTACCCAATTTTCTTTTAACCACGGTCCAAACAGTCTATGTTTTTTTCCACTCCTTTGGGGCTTCCCCAGGGATCTGAGATTTTTGAGAAGGCTGCATTAGTAATTACACAGGCTTGTAAACATACCAGATATAAATTGGCCAGACCCGATTGAAAAAAATACTTGTTGCTCATATTTTTTTGATTAGTTTTGGAAGGGAGATTGGTCATTATTCCTAACAGACCTGACGAGCAAAATGTTTATACTTCTCCTGAACTAACAATCCTGCAAATTTCATCTAGTAAAGAATCTGTACAATTTTTCACGTTGTTCCAAATAAAATTAAATAATTTCATTTGTAGTCATGCTGACTACTACTTTCTTTGTGTCCTTTTTTCTTACCTTATTAAATTTATACAATGCAGTTAGTACAGTATTTGGAATTTAAAGCTTTGATTTATACAGATTGTGATAGCCTCCTCTTTCCATTTTAGACTTTGTATCTATGACTATTTAATAGCAGCTATCTGGATCCTGTCTCAGGATGTACTGGATGACTGTAACTCCTGTTGATCTCAACAAAATGTGCTGTCACTACAGGATGTTAATGAAAACTTAGACAAAAACAGTATTCTCTTTTTTTACTTTCAGGACTTTACAGTTATTTGCTGAACCTGTAACCTAGGTTTTAGAAATACAGTATTTTTAAAGGTGTCTTGATATGCAGCTAGTGTTATTTTTGCCATTGTGTTACTTTGTGTTTTGACTGTTTAACCCCTTACTATCTATTGTGGTATATGTACAAAGAATATATAGATGGGTACCAGAGGAGTATTTTCCAAGATCTTTCCAAGCACTCTTTCAACACATTTAAAAGTTGCTTCTTCATTAAATACTGTTATTCCTAAACTCCATTTACAGAGTTACCTAAGAACATTACTGATATGCCTTTTGGAGTATTATACACATGGCACACAGGTCATTTCTTTGCTCTTACTTGGACTTGCACTCACTGGATTTGGTATCTGCTTTTTTCTGCGTCCCTGCTTCCAGTATGTATGAACTGGTATGGAAATCAGATGGACAGTGTGGAATTCAGCTATGGTAAAGGCATGTGGCCAAGTAAGAATGTCATAACTGACAACCTCTCAGTTCCTAGAGGCTGCACACCTTGCCTACCCACCCCACAAATTCATGTGAAAGCTGATACTGTCTGGATAAATAACAAACACTTAACATTAAAAGCAATAGGTTGTAGTAGCTTTTATCTTACTTTGTGTTTATCAGGTTAGTCTTCAAGAGAAGGCTCCATTGTAGCTTTAAACACGATCTTGACTATTATTCCCTCACTATAACCCATACAGTTGTGCTCTCCATTTTTCCCTTGATGTTGTCTTAAATAGCTTCCACTTTTTCATTTGCAGCATTAAATTACAGGGAATTAGAAGAAGAAATGTTTCTTTAAATCAGCATCCATAGACAATGTGAAATTATTTTTACTCTTAATTTTGATAGCAGCAAAGGGGAATAAAAGAGTCACTGACTGAAATCAGCAAGTCGTTCCCTTTATACAGAATACCAGAAGAGGTAGTTCTGAATAAACTAGTTTCAATCCAGCAAGAAACTTTTCCTGTGGTCAGAGCATCTCTCTTCTGGAACAGCAATTGCCTAATACTGAATGTTTTCTTCAAGATGAAGTGTGTATCCCACAGATATTTCTCGAACACAGGACAATAATTTCAGAATCAGAAAATCATAAGAATCTCAGTAAAGCCCACGGAGCATCTCAGAGTACTGTGTCACAAACCCATTAATATGTGGCAAAGCACTGTGCTGGTGAATTTAATGAGGAATTGTATGCTGTAAATGTACTATGCAAAGGCAATATGCTTCGCTGATTTCCCTTCTCTAAGGGAAAGGTCATGAGAAGAAATACATTTTGAATGTTCTTCTGGGTTTTGTATGTGGAAAAACCTACACAGAACTGGTGGTTTTTTATGTAAATAAAAAGGGTTAGGATAAAAGGGCAGACTAGTAAAGGTGACACTATTGTGCATGTTTGCTCCGGGCCACCTGAGCAGGAGGAGGAAGTGAATGAGGCCTTCTACAGACATCTGGAAGCAGCCTCAAGGTCACAGGCACTGGTTCTTGTGGGGGGTTCACCTACCCCGACATCTGCTGGAGTAGCTACGCAGTCCAGAGAAGCACGAAGAGTCCAGAAGGTTCCTGGAAAGCACTGATGACAACTTCCTGTCCCAGGTAGTGGAGGATCCCAGAAGGAATGGTGTGCTGCTTAACTTCATACTAACCAACCGGGAAGGCCTTGATGGAGATGTAAAGGTTGGGAGCAGCCTTAGCTGTTGTGACCATGAGATTGTGGAGTTCAGTGTTGGGTGAGGAGGAAGCAGGACAGCAAGTTAAATTGCAGCCATGGACTTCAGGAGAGCTGACTTTAGCCTCTTCAGGGATCTTCTTGGAAGAATCCCATAGGAACAGGCCTTGCAGGGAATGTTGATTTTTAGAGATCACTTCCTCCAGACTCAAGAAGAATGCATCCTGATGAGCAAGAAATTGGGCAAGGGGGCCTGCGTGGATGAACAGGGTACTCTTGTCATTACTCAAGTGTAGGCAGGAAATACAGAGGAAATGGAAGCAGGGCCAGGCCACTTAGAATGAGTATAGAGAGGTTGTCAGGTTAAGTAGGAATGAGACAAGGAAGGCTTAGTCCATCTGTAATTAAATCCAGCCAAGGATGTCAAGGACAACAAGAAGGGCTTTTTCAAATGCATCATTAACAATTAAGGATGATGTGGTTCTGTTACTAAATGGAGAGGGGACTCTGGTAACAGAGGATGCAGAGAAAGCAGAGTAACTGAACTCATTCTTTGCATCTGTCTCCACTGAGTAGACCAGCCCTCAGGAATCTCTGACCCAGGAGACCAGAGTAAAGGAATATTGAAGGACTTTCCTGTGGTCAAGGAGGTTTGGTTAGGGAGGCAAACTGTATGTCCGCAAGTCCATGGGCCCTGACAGGATGCATCCATGAATGCTGGGAGAGCTGGTGGATACCATGGCAGTCCATGGCATGATCATCTTTGAAAGGTCATTGCTTTCAGGGGAGGTGCCTGAGGAGAGCAATGGTGCCTGGAAGAAAGCAAATGTCACCCCAGCCTTCAAAAGGCTGTCTTTTGGTATGGGACAGAAGCAAAGAAGATGAACTTTGGTGACAGAGTGCAGAGAACCAGTTTCCACAGAATGCCATCTTTATCCATTTTGCTGAACTTCAGCTTCAGCTTGCATTAACCTCCATGTAGGAAATGGGTGCAGACGTGTTTATTCTGAAGCCTAGGTTTAAAATCCTCTTTGGAAGTGGAAGTTAGGACTGAGCTTAAAGAAAGGTGCTTTTATGAAAAATAGATTGCGAAGACTTCCTTGACTAGTATATACTGCTGAAGCATTAAGGCATGAAGGGTGTAAGAATGAATGACACAGATGTATGCTGGAGCTGCAAAGCTGGGCATGGGCTGAACGTACCTGTAAACCAGCCATGTTTTTATAGCAGGTGTTAGTTCTGGCCTGTTTCTGTTGAAAATGTTGCTATCAGGACAGGGAAGGTGAACTGGTGTTAACCTAACAGTGTTCTAAGGCAACCGTTCCATGGTTAAGTGCTCTACATGTGAGGCATATGCAAATGTGCTGGTGACACGGAGATACTTGGTGAGAGCCAAGTGTCTTTGTTCAGCTGAAGAAGTGGAGGTTGCACTGGGTTTGTTGCTAAGTTAGAGCAATAGCAACTACTGCTCTAGGCAAATGGCTTTCTAGAATTAGAAGCCATTACTGTCTGAAGTGACAGATTTAGAAAATGTGTCTACAAGAATAATTAGCTCACCCAGCAAAGCTGCTGCTACCTGATAGTACAATATTTTTCCCACTTTGAAGCCTATTTTATTTATCTAAAATTTTCCAGTGGTCATCACTGGTAGTTTATTACATTGGACAAATAAGTAGTAAATGAAGGTCTTCTCGTATATTGGAACAATCTGCATGTTTTCGTTTTTTACAGCTCTTGCAAAGATGTAATTGAGACCCTGAAGAGCTTTAGCTCTTTATACTACCGAAAGCCACACTCAACAGCTTTTTGCAGATTTCCAGTTTGAAGAACTGATGAGTGATTATTCGAGTGTTTATGCGGAAGGAAAAAAAATCTTCCCTTAGAGACAATATTTTGGTGCAGACTTAAGATCTTTCTTCTCTGTTTCATTTGCCTTTTCTCCAGCTCAAAAATGTCTACTTTAGATATTGTTTCATTTGGTAGAATATCTTTGTGTAGTAGCTGAAAAGGAACTGGATCTGTCATTTTTCAGTCCAATACTGCACTAAATTCTCATTTCCATAATGCATACAGTTTCCCTTCACTTATTGAAGAAAATAACCAATTTTTTTTGTATTGCTACCCTACAGTTGCTGGGAGCCACATGTCATTCTGAATGTGTATGGCCCACCATTAGTTTTTGCAATTGAGCTAAAAATCTGCCAAATTGTGTCATAACACAGGAATGGAAATAGTAGAGATGACTTACTTCACATATATTGTCTGAAGATTGTTATGACCAACTGCAAGTAAGTGAGAAAAGGATGGGTAGCTGATATCTCTAATTTAATCTTTGACATTTCAATGAGTAATTTTAAGATTAAAATTGTTTTCATTGTACTTTCTGCATGAAAGACCAAAAGAATCTATCTTTTTAATAGAATTTATTCAGGAAAGCATTGACAAAAAATACTTAAGTACTTTTAATATTTGTTTCTACATCAAACATGCTGAGATGAGGCTTAAATGCCCACCTGAGAATTCACATCTGCCTTAGTGCTGTTAGTAAGAGCTGTAATTATCTGTATCTTTTGAAAATACTTAAAATGAAACACAACCTAATTCTCAGTTATAGAACAGCGTAGTACAACAAAGACATTATGATCTATTTTTTTCATTATAGGATGTGGGTGCATAACCAGGAAGAACACTAACACAATTATTTCTTTGTAAACCTTTACAGTATATAAACATTTACTGGAGCAGTGAAAATCAGAATTTAATCTGACTTTTTAACAGCAGAAACATTCCATTGTAAAGGTGGACAAAGAGCTTCACTTTCTGGGGTATTTCCACTCTGAGAGTCCTATTTTCTCTCCTTTAATTGTCAGTAACATCATTACCCTGCGATCTTTGTGGGGGCTTAGGGTTACCCTAATGGCCTTCCCCTTCACTCCTGGCAGTGTTAGTGAGGACAGCATCTCCAGCAGAGTCCCTGGGGCCTTGCTGCTGCTGAATGTAGTGCATTCCAGAGCCCTGTACCCCAGAGCAGCGTTTACCAGCTGTACTGCAGGGCTTAGCAAAGTGAAGTATGGTCCCAGCAGAGGCTGAACCTACACTGGGGTAGGAGCAGGCAAGGCTGACAACGACCTAATAAGGAGCCATTGGACTGAAAGGTACCACACAGTTTTCATGAACATACCTAGCCCTAGGTTAAGGATATTGGTTTTGTTTTATTGAAATATTAAAGCAACCACTGAGATCTTTCAATTTTTCGTCTGTCCACATCTTTTACAACTCTTTGGATTCTTAGAGCTGAAACCCAATGGCTGAGGAGAAAGTTCCAAATGTGATGTAATGGTATTTCCTATTCCCATTCTCAGATTCTAAACCAGTAGCTTTGCCTTTGTCTCTAATAATTCTTGGTGGATTTCTAGTCTGAAGAAAGCTGCAGTTACTTTTCAGCACTTTTGAACTTATGCTATCTTCAGCATCTAGGAGCAGAGAATTCTAACACTTAGCTGTATCGTGTTAAAAGGCTTCATTCCCCTTTTTGTTTTCAATCTGCCGCATAATTTTATTTGAAAACCACTAGTTCTTGTATAGGAAAAGAATCATTCCTCATTCATTTTCTCCCTGACATGGCTCCTTTTTAGCCCTCCATCATATTGTCCCCCTAAGTCATCACTTTCCCAGGCAAAAGAGCCCCTGTCTACTTGGTCATTCCTTGTAATTTCCTGCCTCTGATCAGTCTTATGCTATTTTCATCTTCATTGTGGTTTCTCATGTTCTCTTTGTTGTTTGTAGAGCTCACAAATGTAGTTACATTGATTCCTTCATACACACTTCTGCAATTTATGGTCTGGAAGTGAGGGGCTGAACTGGATCAGACCAAGAGTCTATTTATTGTCCTGTCTCAGAATATCCGTGTGGCAGGTATCTAGGGAAGTATATAAGACTAGACAGTTCTTCAAAAGTATTTGCACTTTAAACCTCAGGTTCATGCACTGCAAGTTTTTTTTCATACAATTTTCAAATGGCACAATATTTAGACTTGTCCGAAAGACAGTTTTTAACCCTTTTAATCCTCGGCTTTGACCCCTGCTGTCCGGTAATAAACTAAAAAGGTGGCTCAGTCTACTGATTGCAAGTTCTGTTGTGAATGTCAAAAACAGGAGGAGATTTCCCTGTTAAAAGATATTGTATTGTATTACAAAAACTTCTGAAAAGTAGAGAAACCCAGAATATTCAGTCACAGCTATTCATTGCAAGGATACAATTTTCGTATTCACCCTGAAAAGTAATTTCCTGGGGAAAAAAACCCACTTTGAAATCTGAAGCTAGCTCTGCTCCAGATTTGTTCTGCAGTAGCAAGTAAATACAGAATGCTGCAAAATGCAGTTAACGTAACAGATCGTGAGCTGTTGTCTGCAGTAGATCCTTGCTGAAGCCTGGTTTCAGGCAATACCATGGTGTGGGCAAACTGACAAGTGCCCACCTCGTATATATTCTAACAAACTCATAAACCTTCACTAATTAACAATTTGGTCATCTAAGAAACTGATCATATATATATTTAATGACTGCACAAAGGAATGAATCACTTAAAATGCAATTAAAAACTGCTGCTTCAGCATGGATGTTTTAAGTCAGTTGGAAATAATTAACTTCAGGATGATTTATTGAAGAGATTAATCTTTCACTTAGAGCTGGAGTAATCTATATGAATTCTTCTGAAAAATATTACTCTCTACAGTTTTAATGGTTACAGGATGAGCCAAGATAGTGTTACTTGCTTTTGCTATCACTCAATAGATGTTCGCCTCAGTAGCTCTTTGTGTATGTAATTTATTTTAGCTGGCACATACTTAATTAGGTAGGTTCATATTTTGAACATTATCTTTCTTGATGCAAGGGTTTTGTAAAAGGCTGAAGAATGTCACAGATCAGATCTTTCCACTTTTTGCAGTACACACCAGCATTGTACCAAATAATAAATTATTTATTTGCTGCCAAATTTCCCATTGAAATCATAAAGCCATTGGAAGTTAAGTGCAAATTTAGGGTCCTATTGATTTCTGATTAACAAAGATAACGTCTACAATCCACAGATGCTGTAGGCATAATAGTCTTATTTCTGGGAAACAAATATTTGTGGATTTAATTGGATGTATGTATAATAATAAATTTGAATCCATACAACAAAGTGTGCTCTTTGTATCAGTTTTTGACTTCACAATTTTTGCTAAACAAATAGACCTAACTTCTCTGTAGAAAACAGTTACTTTTTACATCTACCTTGAAAAAAAAATCAGAGTACTTCTGTGTACATGTTTCTCCTCTCTTTCAGTAAGTTCTTCCCAGCACAGTTAACTCCCAGTTTGCCTTAGAAAAGCAGACTGTGTTGCTCACATCTCTGACCTTTTTTGGGTTTCAGTTACTCTGAGAATAATCCTTAGATTGTTGACAGTGTATTCACCTCCATTTCTTCCCGGAAGCAGCTTTTAGCCTTATAAATAATAAGCTAAAATCAACAAAGCTTGGAAGGAACCAAGTATTAAATTTCCTACATAATTCTTTTGAGGAATCAAATTGTTTTATATTGTTTGATTTCATGTTCCCGTTATCAGCCTCCTTATGTCCATGAAGCACAGCAAACTAATGAAGACAGGCTAGTTGCAGAAAAATACCATCACCATTATCAGCCTCCTGACATTTCATTCCCAATATACAGGAAGGACAGAAAACTGAGGCAGACAGGCTATTTTCAAGAAGATACCATCAGTTATGCACGGCAATCCTTTCCTCAGAAAACACTTGAGCTTGAGGAACCCTGCGTTTTCTTCCATGTCATGCATATGTCTCATATAACACATCAGATAAATATCTTTGGTATAGCTGATATCTTTACTTAAGATAACAAGAGGGAATTTCTGGAACGGCAGCTAGTAAGATGCCTTCCTGAATGGTCCCTTGTTGTTGCTCTTATTAATATTCAGTCTCTTCTGTCAGAGATGTAAAAAAGTACTTTGAGCCTTTCTGTTATTAGGAGCAGGCATGACAAGTGATAGCAAAATGACTGCATGAATTAACCAGAATAACTTTCTGCTGGAGTGAAGCTATGCTTTCTACACACTGGTGCTGCATGTGTTTTTAAGCTTATTTTGCTTGCTCTGTTACATTAACACTGGTACAGTTTTATCTGTGCCACCCCACCACTTCCTTCTGCTTGCAATGCATTTCATCACCTGCCAGACTGCGTGTGATCTCCTACCAGCCCCAAAATCTGGGCAATCGGCACACATAGAGCTTGATGGCAGAGCAGCAGCTGAGCAACTTGCAGTGCATGCTCTAACTTGGGTGCTGGTCTGCGTGTAAACAACTTCCAGTTTAATAATCCTTCTTTTTATTAAAACTTGTTTTCTCTCTTTGTCAGCCAGTAAGGCCTGGCTGACGCAGGAAGGAGAAATTTTGCGGTAATGAGATTTCAAAAGACAAGTTAAATTTGTTCCTGTAGAAAAGGAAGGACATGGAAAGTAGGAAGTGCTGAGTACAAATAGGATTATGAGAAGTTTACAGGCTCTAACAAGATCTTCTGACACCAGAAGGGCCACCTTTGCACAACCCCCAGCTCTGGGCTCTCGCAGACAACCAGAATGCCACAAAGGACATCTCCACGTGTGCCTGTCTTTTTCTGCAAGAAACTGTTTGTCTCAGATGGTCGTAAAAGCCTGGAAAGGAAAATTCCACCCTCGATTGAGTTACTTTAAGAGATCATTATGGTTTCTGCTCTTGGCAAGTCCAGCCATCTCAGCTTCTAGAACTGTAAGATCCATGAACAAGGTCTTTATTTTCAGTACTACCACTGTACTTGTACATAATATTAACTATGGACCTTTTGAAGTTTCCCTTCTTTTCTCCTTCCACCTACAGAAACTGATTTTAAGCTCTGAAAGCCAATTTTCCTGTGTTTCTTCTGTTGTCAGTACAATAAAGCAGCCACTGTCATGGGTAACGTTCCCTTGGCTCCTGAGTGTATAGACTCTAATGAGGATACAGAGAGGAGAGATTTAAAACACATACTTCCTGTGTATTTTATGGATACCGAGAATGTGGGGTTTTTTTGTTTGCTTGTGAAACAAACAGCATAGTAATAGCACCTAAAAATGACTTCATGTACCCTGTTACACAAAGTTGTTGGAGATGGATGAGGTGCAACAGTAGAAGAGCCATGAGATTCCAAAACCAGAAGAAACATTGGTTATTAGTGGTTCAGATTATCATGTATCAGATAATTTCTGCATCAAATAGCTGATTTTAAGGTGTGGAATAAATGCTTTAAACTCATAGAGAATATTTAAATAAATGCAAATGTTAAAGGATTTAATTTTTTAAATAACTAGCTTATGGATAACATAACAGAAATATACTCTCCTTTCAGGTCAGTATTTGGCTAGAAGTTCCTGTTGCATTCTGCATTATTGTTTTTTCCTTGGGAAGTACTTTCAGGAAGAAGTTAGGTCTTTTAATTGTTTCATAGATGATTCAAGAGGCTCAATAACTTCCTTTTGTGGACTGGGAAACATTTATTTGTTTTCTTAAACGTTGCTAACTTACACTCATTCTTCCTTGTACTACAGGTATCATACTTCACTTACAACCTCTCCACTGTCAACCTTAAAATTGGTGCCATCACTATCCTCTGGCTTCATATTCCAGTATTGACACGTACACACTCAAAGAATAATTTTATCTTTTCCAGTACTGCACTGTGACTATCCAGGGCCTTGTGAATAATCTGTGTCAGGAACAGGAAACCAACTCCATTTCCTTAATGGCAGTTGGCGATTTACTCACTACAGAATCACTGGAAAATAAATTACAGTGTAATCTGAAGTCTGAGGAAGCTTTCTAGTGACTCTCCGGGGCTTTAAAGAGAGGAGTTACTTCATTTTTGGCATTACATCTGTATAGCTGAGTTCAGGCCAAGCATTGCTTTTTCACTACAAACTGCCTCAGGGCTCAGTGGTTGTTTATCAGCTCTTCCTTGCTTGTGTACTCTAGCCCCGCTAACTTATTTGTTGTCTTTCTTTTTTGTACTATAGGCTAACACAAAACTTTGGGAACTTATTGGGAAAAGTTTAATTTGCTCCCTTACCTGCAGATGGGAGGGAAAAGAATCAGTTTTGCAAAACCTCAGATAAAGAATATATCAATGGCATTGTCTTTAATACAGACCTAATTTATCAGTCTTTAGCACTGGAAAGGTGTTTATTTTACCTTCATGGCTGCTTTCCTATAGATATCTCCAGTGGCAAGAAAGTTTAGAAATAAAGGAATGGAACATTATTTTGTTGCACAATGGTGCGAGCTTGTTGTTTGCATTTTCTCTCAGAAACTTTTCCCAAATTCTGCTTTACCAAAGAAAGGGTAGCTATATTTTTGTAGCTCCAGCACTTGGGTCTTCATCCTAAGTGCCTTGTGATTCTCCCAGTCTTTCTCTCTCTCTCACAACCAACCAACCAACCAAACAAATTATTATAATAAATAAATTTCTTTCCTATATGTAGGAGAAAGGTCAGGTGCTTTTGAAGACCTCCAGAGGGAGATCCGCTCCATCTAAAATGAATTTTAAAATTTCTTAATGTCAAGTGCTTACTTTTGGTGAATTGGAGCTTTGGTTTAGCTGTCTTCAAAAGCACCTTCTTCCCTCTATTGCTATCTCCTTTACTTGAGGAAGACTGATCCAACAGGAAGGAGCTTAACCATTACATACAGTGAAATCCCCAAACCCCAAATCAAACAAAGGCAGAATTATCTGTGTGTGGGATAGCTCCTCCATTTTTGTATCTCCATTTATCACATAAATACTTTCAGTCTCTGTACTAAAGTCTCCTTGGCATGTCAAAGGTCTCTTATAACTGTTGCTCTTTATGCAAAATTTCATTTTTCTCAAGCTGTAAGACCAGATCAAGCTCCACGGAGTCAGGTAATGCTGTAGAGTGAAAAATCAACCGTTTCTCATACTCTGCTGGAGATGGAACCCTGAGACAAGCATACAATAGTCAGAAAGAATGAAAGAAAATATTTGATGGTATAATTTTTAATAATAGCCACACAGCAGTATTCTAATATTGCACTACCTATAAGTAACCATCCCTGGACAGTATAAAATTATTCTTTTATTCTGTACTGCATGTACTACCTGTGTACTGGATATTTTTGTTATCTGTGATATTAGAAGACTATTTTGGGAACACTAAGGTTTTTAGTGAACGTTTTATGTCTCTTTTAAAAGAAAAATGTACAAACTGTGTCTTAGATGTGACCTCTCTCCCCCTGCTAAGCTTTGGGCCTGTTGACCCACATCAAGCCAAACTGGAAGACGGCGTTAAGAAGGAGTTAAAAAGATGGTTATGTTACCACCCTTGTAGTGAATGCTGATGCTTGGGCAGCAAGGATCCCCAGGTTAATGGCCCAACCAGGAGAAAGTGAAGGACATGGCTGGTGCCTCAGCACATGCTTTTGTCTAGGATGTCAACAGCATTGCTTGTTGCTTTTATGGGGCTACTAGGGATGTGGAGTTGGGGCCATTATGACAGGCAAGAACCCAGGAGCAAGACTCCATTTCTAATAGACCTGGGCTTTGTTTGATTTCCTACTTATAGATCAATTCTGCTTTATAAGCTCTTTACTTGTAAAATATGTGCAATTCTGAGTATACAAATGGAGGGATGAATTTGATCCTTATTTTTTGACAGGAGAGTGTTTTTGACATAACACCTGTGCAAGGGAAATCTACCATTATAGTCTGCCTGCTCACTCCTATGCTTCCTTACCCATGTTTAACTGTTTTATCTAGCTGTTATGTAGCTTTTACTATGCATGCTTCTTGCTGAACAGCTTCTTACGGCTTTTTCAGGCGTTTCTGCTTGATATTTCTCAGAGTAGATAGCCACATATTGCTCTTCTACTTTTTACTCTTAGCCTTAAAAGAGATTATTTTATTCTGCTTCAGCCATAATTAAAAAAAATAATAAAAAAAGTTACAGAAGTGCTTAGGTCTGGCAGTGATGATGAGCACTTTTTTTTGAAAAGTAGAGCAGCTGAAGGAATCTAATCCCGGGAACTAGGGTGTGATGTGGGGAGCTGTACAAGGAGCTGGATATGCTACAGGTGTTTCAAATCATAAACTGTGTGATAAAATCTCTTTTCATCACTTTCAGAACCTTTTAGTAATGGCTCAAAATAAAGGAGTGCTCTGTGCTCACGATTTAGATTGGTTCCAAGGGAGACTAAAATGTCTAACCAGCACCTATTGTCTATGACAAAAGGAAAAGAAGAGGCCTCATAAACCATGACGAAGGGCTTCTTACCTATTTGATGTAAGAACAACAATTTCACCACCATTACCTCCCCTGACAGTGGGACCAAGGGGTGCTCTATGAGGACAGGAAGGCCACCCTCACCCCAGTGACATATAACCGGCTGTGTAAGTCCCACTACGTTGTTATAGTGCACTCTTCTCGCACATGCAGTGAAGATAGTTCTGTAAATCTTTTCATCCCCCTGTAGTCATGCTGATAACGACTAATCCTGCTCTGTGACAATTAGAGTATCAGAAATCAATAGCAGGGACACCAAGAGTCCATGGCCCAGCAGCTAAAAATCTACATACAGACACACAATTCAACAGGTGACTGAAGAATAAAGCACTGCATAAGGTGTCAGTGAAATTAAAGGAAAGAGGTTGTTATGGATGCAAGACATCTTACTAGCTCAGATAAGTCTACATTAACTTAATTTATTATAAACTCCTGGTGGCACTTGCAAGGAGAGGCTTCTCTATGTTCAGTATAGAAGGAGCCATTTTAGTCTGAAGTGTTCTAATATTTTAGCACTAAGCTAATCTTTAAATTGCTAAGACAAGTGTATATACCTGTTATTTACTGTTGAGATGGCTTAAGTAGTTTCTGGAAAACACTGGCTCATCTCTTGCATCCTCCCCATTTTTCTGTTTCCTGCAAGGAGTGTATACCCTAAAGAATCAGCTGCTGATGCCCTCAAGATGTTGAGATTTTATTGCACAGATTGTTATGTTCTCTAAAGTTTTATACCCCTAAAGGTACCTAGGATTTAAAAATTCTCTTCACTTAATATATCTAAAACTTAGAAGTTGAAGGTCAAAAAGTTTGATTTGCCATTCTTGAAAAGAAGACCACCTTATGATGTATGGGCCAATTTGTGCTTTTCACATCTATTCATTCCAGAACTTTACAGACACAGACAGAATTCAAGATAATGGTTACATCATGTTAAGTTTTTAAATATTTTAAAAAAGATACTCAGCATGCAAAAACACTTCTTATTAGAACAAAAGCTGAAATGCTAAGATATAATTTCATGTATGATCTGATAGAGAAGAAGGATTTTTGGGGCTCTGTTGTACAGCCAATTTGTGCTACATATATAGTATGAAAAGGGAAACTCTTCATCATTATGTTCTGCTTGAGAGGTATTGTTTCCTTTCCTTGAAATGCCTTGTCCATTGGTACTGTATCTGTTGCTCCTTAGTAAGCCTGCAGTGGGGCAATTTCAAACTGATGCTGGCAGTGTTTATGTCACTGCATACAAGAAGTCTGCTCAGGATCCAACCTTTTCTTGCAAACTTTACATTTTATCATTTGCATTATGCTTGATGAGTAATTATTTGACTTGAAATGACAGTTTCCGCATCTGCTTCTGCTAAGGATATTTGGCCTGTATGCTGGTATATGACAGTTTAAATCTTATGATGTCACTATTTTATTCTCATGCTGTATTTTTATAAACTATAAACCACCCACATGTTTAAATAAAATAGAGGAGTTTACATTTAGTGTGCTAGAATTACATTGTCTTCACAATGTTTATTGCTTTTTCCCTTTTCCTTTCTTTCTTTCGTTCTTTTTCTTTCTTTGCTTGTTGGTTTGTTTGTTTGTTTGTTTCTTTCTTTCTTTCTTCTCATAGCTCTCAAGATAGCAAAATTATCTAGATTTATATTTTTAGACTTTGATATTAAGAAGTGTCTTTTTTTTCCTGAGGAAGGTCCAGCTGTGTATGAAAGGGCTTGCTTTCACTGGGGCAGGTCTCTTCGCCATTCTCCACACCACGTGATTCAGTGAGGTTATCGTGAGTTTAAAGAGGATAAATATGAGTCTCTAGCAGCCTGGCATCCTCCCAAACCCACTGGTTTCCAGGGTTCGCATCCTGTAGACAAACACCAGTTTGACTGTGTACGAGCACATGGGCTACCTAGGTTTGCTTGCTGACACATTCACTCCCTAATGCCATATCCCATACTGGCAGCACAGGAAATGCCTGCACTTGCAAGAGCTCATGGGCTCTGTCCATGACTGAAGCTATCCTGAAAACACTACCCTGAAATGACCTTTGTACTCCCATCAAGCGAAACATGTGCCAGACATAAATTTTCCAAAAACTCAGTGTTTGAGTGCAAGATATAACTTTAAATTGCATCTTATTTCCAAGGTTTGTACTATAAGCAGTGAAGAACAGAGGGAAAAAAAGAAGATGTGGTAAGTTGCTAGAACCTTTATATTTGGTAGAATGCAAGTTGAGATAATGTGGAATGTCTGCTGGGAAATAAATACAGAAGATTTCTTAGAAAATCTTTGGATTGTATCAGGGAAAATGTGTATGATTCAAGAAGTAAAGAAAGCAACTAGAGGAGAGATTCTTTTATATGTTGTCACAATTGTTGACAATTGTGAGGAGTGTATGAGAATTTGAGGCTGGAAGGTCCGTTTAAGAGTGGCCATTAGAAAAAATATTCGTGATTGTTCAGGACAAGATGGAGGAATAGCAGCTGAGGGATAGAAGGTAGGCTTCAATAAATTCACAGAACGGGTAAGCAAGATCTCCTGTGAAGAAAAATGCCGCTAAACAGTTAGTGCCTTTCAAATAATACACAAAATGGCAATATTCATCCACAGGTATATTCTACCCCACTGTGAAGAAAAAGGGAGAAAATGCAGTAAGAGATCAGCTTGATTAAAGCATGAACTGTGCATGAACCTTAAACACAAGAAAGAATAAAGCTGGAAGCAGAAACTAGGTCAGGCTGCTGAGGACGAGTGATAAATATAACCTGAACATGTAGGAACAAAATTTTAAAAAGTCAAAGCTCAAAACAAGATGCATCTGCCAAGAGATATCAATCAATTTAGACGTGCGATTGTAACACAGGGAAGGTGAAGGAAAGGGTGAATTGATCAGCTGTTCAGCGGAGAGGAAAAGCTGCTGCTGGATGGTACTCGGAAGGTTAGATTTTGTAGTAACTTTTCACCTCAGTCCTTACGAGCATGATCAGTTGAAGAATGAGTAGTAGTACAGTAAATCAGTACATCAGCTTTGAATGGAAAAGGAGCAATTTAAAGATTACAGCTTATCAAATCAGCAAGGGATTATGAGTTTCCTAATGAATTTAAAGAACATCATGATGAACTATTGGTTACCCGTGTTACACTGGAGTGCATGTAATGGGCTTGAAACTTGAAAAGTTCATGGAGGGAGAGCCAGTGCCTGTCTTCCAATAAGGGGAAAGGAAGATCAGTGTATGATTCAACCAGTAACTTAATTTCGGCTCTCACAGAAAATGTTTGAACAACTAACTGAAACTGTTAGAACTGGAAGAAAGCAAGGATATGAGTAGCATCCAATACAACATAACCAAATCCATGTAATTTCCTTCTACAGTAGGACAACAGGATTTAAGAACATAAACATGATTTATCTTGACTTTATTAGGGCTTTTTGTACTGTCCTATGTAACAAATTGTAAAAAATATGATCTATATTAGGGGGTTCGGCTAGATGGCCTTCAAAAGTGCCTTCCAACAGAACCCATGCTAGGCGTTGATTCTGTAAATCATTGACAGAGTGTGGATACAGAAGGGTTGGAGAGGTTTCACAGCCCATGAAATGATGATCAATGATTTTCAACAAACTCAAAAGCAGGTATGGTTCACCAGAGACGATTCTTTGGTCTTTGTTCAGGTATTTTCTAATTATCTGAAGAATATCCCATTCAATTTTCAAGTGACATGGAGTTGAGTGGCATGCGAAGACCACAGAATTCAAACTGATCTCAAAATTTGGCTAAGCAGCTTGAAAACAGTAAGATGAAATTGAGTAGGAACAAGTGTAATGTGTTATTCTTGGGCAAGTGTCATCAACTAGACATGTGGGAAACAAATATCTGGTTCAAGAGCAAAACTTTAGAAAAGGATCTTGGGATCACAATGTGAGTGTAAGACACAAATGGAAAAGGCCAAAGTAATTGTTATACATTCAGGGAATGCGGTGTGTAAGTCATAAAACACCGCTTTCCCTCTGCTTGTCAATGTCAAAGTAACAGAACAGTAACCCAGTTTGGGACAATGCATTTAAATAAAGGCATCTGACAAATTCAGAGGAAAGGATGAATAATGATCACTAAAATGTAAAATATGACCTGCACTGAAAGATTGAAAAAATTATTTAATCATTAAGAGACGAGGGCTATGAAGACAGGAGTCAGATATGTGAGAGTGTTGCAAAGAAGATGGTAATTTGTCCCTCTTTTCCATGGTAAATAGGACAAAGAATAAGGAAATTATAGGAGGGAAGACTGCAATTAATAACTGCGAAAACTTGCTTATGTATAAAGATGCATGACCTAATGGCTACCTGTAATCCCTTCTAGCTCTGTGATTTTTAAAGTTAGAAGTCAGTTCATGTAAGTTTGATGCTTATGTTATGAGACCCCAGCTGTCAGTCTGTCTTTAGGGGTTATAATGTGAAAATACTTGAAATGAAAAGGGGAACTGAGTAAGCCCCAACATGTTATTGGACAGTTAACAAAACATAAAGCAAGAAGACATGCACTATTTTGTCTAAAATAAAACCAGTGTAAAAGAAGTATGAGTTATTTTGGCACACATGTGTGAAAATGTGCATGAAAATATATGATAATTAGTTATTTATCTTGTTTAAGAAAAGATTGGTTTTATGGTTATAAATAGAAGGGCAACAAACCTGGGTTAAATAGCTCTTTACTAAAAAAACATAAAAATTTTGTATGTGCTTCCTGAAAGGAAGTTTGCCCTGTATTTGCAGTATAACATTGTGTTCAATTGATATAATTTGAATAAAGGTTTAAAATTAAGACTTGATAAACACATTGGATGTTATTCTATAACAAAAAATTGTAATCTGCTGCAATTCAGACTTTTCTAAAGGCAAAGACTTTGGTCTGCAAAACTAATTTATAAATAATTTTCAGTTTAGATGATTTAGCAGTATTCAAATAAGAGGGCCTTCACAGAGAAGAAAAATACCCCAGCATTCCTGAAACTTATTAAGAGATTTCTAGCGGTCCTTTGGATTGTGAATACCTCTACTGTAATATCAGTAGTGCTCATGAGAGAAGAAAAGAAATAAAACCCCAATGTAGGTGAGAATGAAGCTCTAGATAAGTACTTTCATCACAACCTTTTTATTTAACAGTGAGTTGATTGGATTAAGGAAGAAAAAAAGCAAAGAAATAGAGAGTTCAGTTTTTATCTCAACTGTCAAAATTTGTGTAGAACCTCTTAAAATGCTCTGTTGCTAGCATAAATTCTTTATATGGCCGTGATTAGAAAGCTGAGGTTTGTGCCTGCACATTTGTCTAGATTTTGAATATAATGAGCTGCTCAGGTCGTACTTGGCTCAAGATAGAGTTACAGGTGCTGTGATTCACCCTCATGGCTGAAGTAATTTTTATAGTATTTTGAAGTCGGTGCATGTTCCAACTCTTCCAAACTACTCAGCTGAAGAAGAGGTTTGACTATTAGAGAAGGCAGATTAATTTTCCATTCACTAACTGTGGCCTGGTGATGCCTGAAATGGGGGCAAGCAAACTGCACAAAATCGAATTAAAAGCAAAGATGGCTTAAGAAATTTAGCTGGTTAGGAGGTGTTTGTGTTCCAGTAAAAGCTGGCTTTTGATATAATTTTCTTTTGCATGCTTTAGAACGATCAGTGGAATTCTGGTCAATGTGTATTAAAATAATAATCTATTTGTTTGTCTTGTGAAGTTCCTGGTGTATTTACAACTTCATATTGAAGGAATAAAGAATCGGTCAAGAGCAAGAGTAGCAAATAATGCAGTCTTTGGACCTTGTACTGATTTTGGTTGGGATAGAGTTAATTTTCTTCAAAGTAGCTACTGTGGATTTATATTTTGGATTTGTGATGGAAACAGTGTGGATAAGAGAGATATTTTTGTTACCACTGAGCAGCTCTTACACAGGGTTAAGGCCTTTTGTGCCTCTCTTCTCACCCCACCAGTGAGGAGGCTGGGAGTGCACAAGTTGTGAGGGGAAACAGCTGGGACAGCTGACCTCAAGTGACCAAAGGGATGTTCCAGACCATATGGTGTCACGGTCAGAATATAAAGCTGGGGGAAGAAGGAGGAAGGTGGGGATGATGGGAATGATGGTGTTTGTTGTCCTAAGTAGCCATTGTGTGTGAAGGAGCCTTGTTTTCCTGGAGATGGCCGAGCACCTGCCTGCTGATGGGAAGTGGTGAATGAACTCCTTGTTTCGCTTTGCTTGTGCACAGCTTTTGCTTTACCTGTTCAACTGTCTTTATCTCAACACATGAGTTTTTTGACTTCAACTCTTCCAATTCTCTCTGCTATCCTGCTAGTGATGGAGTGAGTAAGTGGCTGTGGGGGGATGAGTTGCTGGCTGAAGTTAAATCACCACTAGTCCTGATTCTCTTCTCACACCTTCTTTAAAATATTATATACCAGTTGACTGCAATGGAGTTATTCTTTATGTGTGCTGGAGTTAAAAAAGACACGATGGTGGTAGACACATACACGAATACAGAAATAAAAAATAGGAAAATAGAGATTTCACCTGTCTAGTGCAGGGCTACCTTCACCCTGACAAATGTAATTGCTCCAGACAGTGATTCTGAGTCTGCAGGACAAGCGGGATGCAGATAGGGCTGTGCTGTGCTCCAGTAACCTAGCCCCATCCATGCTGTAAAGTGCTCCAGTCCTGAGGCCCATTGGATGCCCTTGCAGATCATTATTTTGTGTGTGTTTTTTCTGGTCTAAAGGACCTGTGAAAGTTTTAGGAGAGTATTGTAGCCTGTGACATGGCAATGATTAAAACCAGTAACATTTGTCTAAAAGAGGAAAAGGAGGGGTGTATCTCATCTTACTGTCTCTGCTGGCACCCAGGGAAGATCATGATGGCTGATGTGGTGTCTCTACTTAGCCCCTCCCAAACCCACTCTGCTTCTCTGAAATGGGAGATTCCCGCAACTGTCTCCAATGCCTGCTGAAACAGGCAGCTATATCTGCAGGAACATGCAGTGCTTCTGCACCCACATCTTTTTCTAGGGACAGAAAAGGGAAAGCAGGAACTGTCCTAAAGCTCTGTGGGAGCATCTGTGTATTTCGGGATTTTCCATGAAGAGACCTGTCGAAGTCAGCCTTTTCTTCTGACTTGAGGAGTCACTTGGAAAACAGCCCTCATGGAAGGAGCTTTTCGTAGCTTAGGGCTGAAAGCTGCAGTATGTTTGCATTCAGTGGACTGAAGAGGCTCTTGTGCATGTTTGTCTTTCTCTGGATTTTCCAGGGCTGTCCAATTTGACAGTGTATTGTCCAGTTCCCTCGATAAGGAAATCTTTAAAATTCTTTTGGGGCTTCCAGTTTAGGCACCAATACCAGACATGGAGACCAATACCCATCTGTAGGAGGGCTGTGGGATCCTGCTGTCTGTCCACAGCTTCTTTATGCTTTGTATAGGAATCTTGTAAGGACCTTTGCTTTACAAGTACAGAAAATCCCTGGGTACGGTTACGGAGAGAAAGATTCTAAGCCCTCACTGAGTGACCAGGAGCATCCATGGTGGTATGTAGCATGGCTGGGGCACTCACCAGGATACCCTAAAAATAGGAGAACTTCAGGCAGAGCAGTCTGGGTAAGAGAATTTTCAAGAAAGTCTTTTTACTTAGAAATTCACCACAATGACAGGAAATGTCCTCCAAGTTACACTTAAAGCTTTTGGAAATATTTTTGTTTAAATACACATTATCCCTCATAGCTTTTCAATCTTCAGGCTTCATTTATCTTGAAGTTTAGTTTCCTCCATATGTTTACCATCAGCTAAAGCACCAGAGCTGATGAGCAGCTTGGAAATGTTTTCTCATGCAGTATACGAGTTTTTCTGCTTTTGAGCTAAATGTTTCTACATTTAACTTGCACTCCTCCTGAGAAGAGCTGAGTATTGACTATTAGTACTGTTATTTCATACTTACATAATAGCTATTCATTTGTTCGATGAGTGAATTTTTCCATTAAGAATCTTCAAGCCTCACATCACAGCAGTGTGGAGCTGCAATTGCAATTTGATGCAACCTTGGATTGCACGTAATTAGTGCAGAATGGTGCATGATGCCACCATCTTCTGTACGATGAAATCTCTGTCTTAGATGGAGTGGAGCACTTCCATTTGGCCTAAGCAAAATTGACTCAATTTAGCAAATCAATCTCACTAAAGACCATCTTGGGACTTAATAACATGCACACAGTATGATAAAATGTTTGGTAAGTGCAAGGGTAAACAGGGATCTTATTACAGAAAGCTATTAGATAAATTTGCAAACGGATTTGTTTGTTTATCTAAATTTATAAAAAATTCTGATGCAGTTCTATAGTTTAATGAGCTGTCATTATACTTCATAATTATATTCATTTGACTTTCAGATTTTATTTTGTTTTTTACTGTTTTAGAATTTTATCAATGAAATCTAGGAAAGCAAAAGCAGAAAAAATTCAAATTTTATTTTATTAGGCATAATTCAGGATAGGGTTAGCATTCAGTGAATTGTTTTGGCCTGTTTTAAAGTCAGCAGATAATGTTTTATAGTCTGTCAATTTTTATCAAAATACTTTAGAAAAGCATGGGAGTATGAGAAGAGTAGAAAAATAATCGGTGTGATTCTATTGTAGTAGAGGACATAAACAGCAGATTTAGGGACTATTTTTTGGCATGACATTTGTAGTTGAGAACCAAAGAAAGTTTGTGCTCTATCAGGAATGCTATTTTATTAAATACGTGGCTGTTTGAAAAATAGCAATTGAGAGCACTTTCCAGAAGACCTCATTTCCCCCTCCGATCTAGAGGAAGGTTAATTTACTTTGGTCAACATTGCTTGTACAACAGCCATGCTATTCTCACAGCCTTTCCCTTCTCTGTTGGTTTTACTAATAGATTTTGAAAATTTTCATCTTTGCTTTTATAATCATTCCTTGCTGTCCCTTCAGGTTTTTCTGTGTTATGTCCATGAATCTAAGTGCCCTTTGAATATTTGCATTTGATTCTTGCTTACATTTAGTGCTTCTTCTCTTGACACCTCTTCTGACAAACTGCTCTGCCTTTTCTGATATTAACCTGATGTGTTAAAAAATTTTGTCTCCTTTAAATGTGTTTTATCTGAATATATTGGTTATAAAAAGTGGTAGATTACTGGTGGCTTATTTATTCCCTAGAACTCATGCAGATAGAAGCAGCAGCTCCCTCACAGTGAACTCTGTCCTGGTCCAGAGCGCTCTGCCTCAGTAGCAGGGAGGTTTCTCCTGTTTGTTGCAAAAGTTGGTAAAAACAACATACATTGAATAGGAGCACAACTCATTTCACGGGGGCTAGAGGTCAGTGCCACCTCCGTTTTTCAAGATGTCCATATGTTCTGGATCCCAGTGGCTGACAGGGCAGGTAAAATGTTCCATTGCCTATTTCTGAACACTATCTTGCTTAGCAGGAATGTGAATCACCAGTGATCAAACAAGATTAGACTTGACCTTCTAGTCTGTTTCTAGAACAAACAGATTTTTCAGTCTCCATTCTACAACTTTTGTCGTTCACTGCCGCATCAATTGACATGTGCTCCACAATGAAAAGTTCAGCAGCTGTCCTGCCCAGTCTCTTAGTGTTGCAACCAAGCTTCCAAATGCACTCAACTACATCATTTTCCCCTAGATGAGAGTTCCCATCAGCTGCTTCCCTGTGGTGTCAAAAGCCCCAACAGCCCTGCTGGGACATCCAAGAAACCACTTGCATGCCATGAATCCACTCAGGTATCAATCCAACAAGATGCTATATGTCATGTCTGCCGTGAAATACGTAGTGCACCTTTGAAGTCAGAGTATTGAGAGAAACACAGGATTTAGGGAGAAGTGTGAGCAGGGCTTCAAAGTTTGACAGCTGTCCAAATTCACAAGTTTAACATGAAGTTATGTATTAATATTTATGTGTCTGACTGTTCATTGTTAGAGTGCCTGAGCTGCTACCTTTGGCACAGAGCTTCATGTTAAACTAATTTAATTTAACCAAACAACAACACAGAATGATATAACATAGAGATCAGATCACCCTTAGAAACTGGTAAACTGAAGAAACTCTGAAGACTCTTCTCTGCCTAAATATTGCTCTATTGTACCCTCAGTTCCTTGAAGCCCTCATAGGAATCCATAGTTCTTAGTTTCAAAACTTGTTACCAAAGAATGATAGGCTGAAAAGGCAAAAAACAACATGAAAATCTTGTAATACTATAAATTTTTGAAATCTAAATGAGAAATTATATGCTTGTTGTCAGCATTTTTTTTCAGCTGCAGAGTTGAACTAAACAAAATACTGTGAAAGTTTTTGTTACTTTCCTGGACTAATAAAAAGAGGAGCCTCTATAAACCCAGAACATCTATCAAAACCCATCAAATAGATATGCTCCTTCTTTTTCAGTAGGTGCAGCTTAGCTTTTGCAGAGTAATTTCCTAATACTTTCCCTAAAACCATACTTTTGAAAGCAATACCACAGTTTATAAAACTTTTGAAATGAGACATCTCATTTGTGCTTTGATGCTTGCAGTTATTAATGATGTTTACCAAAGAATGTTTGTAATAAGTACATTTTGCATTTGAATGGTGCTATGTAATCAATGTTAAAACACACAAGTTTGCAGATATTAGGCTATATTTCTAACTAAAACGGACTAAATCCTTGTCCTTTATTGCCAAATCAGTGCTGGGATAACTTGACATGCTCAGTGAAAAAACTTTTGAGAATATCAAAGGCTTTGAAGGCATTAAACACCAGGTTACTCATTATTCTGTGTAACATGATGTCAAGCATTTTTCTTAGTTTGATTAGGCACAAAAAGTGGAAAATCTTTCATATCAGCAGGAATGGTCTCTTCAAGATGTTCATGTCACAGCTTTTCCATTTTCAGGCATGGATTTAGGATCTTCTTTCCACTGAGTCCCTTGAACAGGAAACAAGAGGTACTTTCTAATTTTCTGGGTCAATGAAGTTTTTAAGTACAACCATTTTTCTGTGTTGAGCAATAAACACCAAGGTGGTGTTGCAGGCAGTACTTTCTCTTCTCTGTCTTTAATGAAGATTTTTACAGCTAGTAGTCTTTGTATTTCTGATACAGCGTGACAAGTTCAGTAAATTAAATCATGCAGCTTTTCTTTGCAGTATTTAGCAAAAGAGCCTAGAAAGGTGATGGCAATCATTTTCATTTTTAGTACAGAAGCTCAAAATTGTGAGGCAAGCTCTGTTACCTTTTGCATAATCCGTGGAACAAAAGGTAGAAGAACAAATCTAATTCCCACCACAATCTTAGCAGCTCCTAAATCCTTCAAGGACACTTGTCCTGGGTTTGATTACATTTGGAAAAAGTATAATCCAATTTTCTATTGCTACTGTATAAAATTGTTTGCCCTTTGACTAAACATTATTTGCCATGCCTGGATCCTCATATGATTTGAAAACACTGCCCACATCACTGCTATATATGGATGTGGTGCTGCTGGCAGAGAAATGGCTATGGAGATTTTTACAAAGTTTTCATCAGTCATCATTTGCCTCTGAAAAGATATACTTGCATTATCCTAGGAATACATAAGTGTGGTCATTAGCGGGAAGGCAGAAAGAAGAGTAAGGCATTATTTTTCTTCTCCATCTTTTTCAGTGCAGGCTTATACAGAATTGTCAGGACACATTGCATTTGAGACATATGACAACATATGACAACAACAACAAAATATTCTTGCAAACCTGCAAAAAGTCTACTCTATATTCAGATGGAATAAAGTCAGCATAATTAAAAAGCAGTGTGGAGTTCCTCCTGAACCTCTGGAAAAGGCACAAGTACTGGCTTTTAATTCTCTGTTGCTTTGCTATTCAAACAGACTAAAATATCAGTCATGTGCTATTTTTATATGTTTGAATGAGCTCTCTTGACATTTCAAGGCTTGGTGCACAGTGGGCTGGTTACTCGAGTTTTAAATTTCCTGTTCAGCAAAATAAAACAACTTTTCATGGTCCCTCTTCTCCAGAAACCCTCTTAACAGTCTTTGAAAGACCTTTTTTTTTTTTTTTTACTCTAAGTATATCTTATACTTCAATATTTGTTATACAGATTCTCCACAAACCACTGGCAACAACTTTTGCTGGGCTAATAGGCACATGAGTATTTGTTAGACAAGGGTGGTTTTGAAGAAACAGTGTTAGATAGTTCTTGAAAACATCTCTAGGCAGCTCTGGTGAATATTATGTCATTCCCTGACACCCAGGGGAGCTAACTTTCAGCTCTGACCTCAAAGGAGACCTCAAGGACCAGTCTCAGTTAGTAATCAGAAATCTAACAGGGTTACTTTGCACTTGCGGCAAGACAAAAAATTGTTTTCAATGGTGTAAGAAAAGATATTCTTGAAACATTTCTGCCTGCCTCCTACACATGACAAGTGTTTCTGAAAAAATGCATCTTGGTGGTTACACCTTAGTAGGTAGTAACAGGTCATCTGATGATTTGTTGCTCAGAGAGAAAATTTTTATTTCCTGCACCCAGACAAGACTCTCTCACAAAAATATTCTTGTTTTCAACTCCAAAGATTGTTCACTATTTCTTTAGTCCTTCAAGCAAGTGGCCTCATTGATCCAAGACACAACTGTTAGAAAAAGTAAAAGATGACAAGGCTGCACATGCCACTTGTAGCTCTGGAAGGAATCTGTGTGGTTGCTGACTGCCTGAGAAGCACCCTCACTTATTCCTGCCAGGCTGGAGCAGTGACGATCCTGCTGAGCGCCCTGTGGAGCAAGGCCTGCCTGCACACGTGGAGGCAGCTTGGCAGGACCTGCATGTCTTCCTTCCCCCTTCAGGGACTAGATGTACATCCTAAGACATGGATGCCAAGTGGCAGCCAAAAACCTGCACACAGCCAAGACAGGTGTAATCTGTTTCAGGATCTGGAAGCAGCAGGATAAAATTAAGCATGGGTTAAACACCACCTAGGCATTCACCCAAGGTCTGGGGTAGATTCTGCTACATTTGGCGTTGCCATGGCTACACGGGTGGTTAGAACACACTCGAGAGTTTCTGTCTGAATGGCAGATTGTCTTTGACTGCATTTAGATATATCTGGTGTTCTGTCACTGGGGCCATGAAAACTTTTTGCTGACTTGGTTTGTTAGCCTAACCTCCCTCTACCCCAAAACTGCTCTGCAGAAGTAGGTTGTGCATTATTGAATCTACTTTTAAATTCAAAATAAAAATTAATATGGAAATTAAGGAGCCATAAACTTCAGTGCTAATATTAAAATAGTTTTCATTATTTTAGAGAAATATCATACTCAAATCATTGTTTGCTCCATGCTTTCTAAACGCACAGCAGAGGCTAAACTTTCCTGTGTCATATTTTCATACCAAAATTTGGCCCTGAATAACCATTGGGTTTAGTCTTGTACTCACAGAGACATTCCAAAAATGATTTGATTACTATATCTTTGTCTTTGATGAGAATGAAATCTAATGAAGCAAATCATGTTTTCTTCACAAGTGAATTCAGTGGTTCATGGACTGGGTTATCTTGCATTTTTGTCCTCAGCCAATTTTCCCTGTCCTGCTAGGGAATGAAAGATTTGGGCCAGTTTAATGCAAGACTATATACACAAAACAATGCAAAATAACTGAAGCCAACCTTAACTTTTTTAGTGCAAAATAATTTACACTGAGACACTGTAATCTAGAAAACTCTCAGAAAGGGAGACTGGCTGAAACAGATTTATGTATTTTTATGGAAAATGGATAACACGTTCTGCTTGGCAAGGAAACCCAGGCTTTTACAAAGCCCAGCAGTCTTCTTTGAATGCTAACAGTGTGTCTCTGTTTGTGGAAACACAGCATTCCTGTTTTGTCTCCTCTCTTTTGAGCTGAGTGCATGCAACTTTTTCTTCTTGGATGTCTTTGTGTTAAAGGTCAGTGGGACAGTTTTCACTTGCCTTTGAAGGTAAGGGCCAGGTTTACTGATGGCTGCTGTACTCCAGTATCCCTTCTTACCCTGTGCCCAGTAAAAGGACTAGCAGCATCAGCTGAGGATTTCTCCGCTATACAGGAATCAGGAGTAATCCAAAGGCTAGAGAAAGAATAAGCTCTGAGCCCTACTTTTCATAGTTACTCTCTGGTTTACAAAATAAAATAGAAAAAGGCATGAGTTCTTCCTTCTGTTTTGATATAGTAATTTCTTTGCAGTGACTTCCAAAACCAAATGTTTCAAAAGACAAAATTTCCAACATTCTGAAGCCACAAAAGTGGAGTTAAAAATGTAGACTTCTTACAGTCACAGTGACTCCAACACTGAAAAGCCGTGCTGGTATGGAAGAATGTGTAACGATTCTTACAGACATGGGGCTGAATTCTGAGCAGTTGATGCTATCAATAGTGGATGTGACTCTGTGGACTCTGGTATGCCTTGAGCACTGGGAATGTTTGTAATATTCTGTGAGATCTGTCATAGTGTCAGCTCCACCTCATTTTCACTTTGTTTTGCTTTCATCTCCATGGCCGCTTCCAGCCACATTGAAAGCACGTGAGTGAGGTTAACATCTGGGTACATAGGAATGGGATCAGGAAATGAAACCACCACAAGTTTCCTAGTAAGTGGAAGGTAAAGCACTATGGTATGTGGCAGGAAATTTTCTCAGCATTTAGTTATCCACTTTATTTGACCTTTACTTTCTCCTTCTTCAGTGCAATCATACACGGTTATTTATGCACTTGGTATTAGAGTTTCATGCTGTTATATCTGCACACACAGCATGTGTGCATTTAATCATGGATATATCGCACACAAAACACCATTACTACATCAGAATACAAAAAGGTATCTTCCAGTATGTCCAAGCACATTGTTAAGACCTTCAGTTCTCGACCTGCCAAACTACCTTACATGGTCTCCCGTCTTTTAGAAAAACTCATCTCTTTTTTTTCCGTGATGGTGGAGGAAAACAGGAAACTGGATATCAGCTATCTAATCTTTTGGTTTTCCCTCTTCTGAACTGGTTTTATCTTGTACTCCCAATTGCTGGTTTTGGTCAGGAAAAAGCTTTTGCATGACTTTGCCAAAACCTCAGAAAATAACATTTTTTGTTTTTCTATCCCTTTTTTTTTCTCCCATTGCCAAATAAAGATTTCTACATAGACATAGATATGCAGGCATCAAAGCACCAAGAAAAACACTCTAAGTCAAGCATTCACACTTTAGAAAGGAGATAACAAGCAGAAAGGGTTAATGGTTGCCTCATTTTTGTCATGCACCTGGTGGCCTACAAACTCTCAAATCTTATGAGGACAGATTATTTCAGGTTCCAGAAAAAGAGAATGACGGGCCAAACACAGAATATAGCACTCAGCCTTTCCTTTCTGCTGCACGTAGACACGCCGTGTCCCTGTGCTGGGGTGTAATTGCTGCTGGAAGTTACAGCCATTTTCAGTTTCAGCTGGGAACCTTTGGAGCTGAGTTGCCAGGGTGCCCCTTCTTTCCTAATGACAGTCTCATACAAAGAGTTTAAGTGTCATGTGAGGATCAACCCCATCTGGCAGGGTGACACAAGGGCACCCGCTGCCCTCCTGCCATGCTGCAGGCTGTCAGAATTTTCTGTTCCTGAGTCAAACCTCCATCCTGAAACTGAACAAGTCACAGTTTTTAAGCCCTCCTCTGAGTTCCCAGGTGGATAGCAGCCAGGTATATCCCTGCAGATAGAGCAGAGCTGAAAATCTTCAATAAGGTTATGGCGCTGAAGTGATAAGGCCAACACATGTACTTAAAATAGGAAATGTTTCACAGATGGCTAAAACGTGGAGGGCTGGGCTTTAGGCTACAGTTTGAAGTTCTTGTTTCATTCCACTAACCCAACACTGAAATAGAAACTATTAGAGAGAAAGAGGAAGAGGTAAAGCCCAACATTCAGGGATGAGCAGTACGTAGCTTGCAGCTCAGCTTGCAGGCATTTGTTCCTTGAAACATGGCAAAAGACAATATCTGAAAGAACTGAAGAAAGAATTCATTTTTGTTGGAAAACATTAGTCAGCTTGTGATTAAAAATAAAAACTTCTTTTTGTATTAGAATTACAATCCACCCTCATCTGGGGTATTATGACAGGAGATGCCCAAGAATGCAAATTTTGGTAGCTAGGACACAAAAAGCAAAGCCAACAATGACAAGAGGGAGTATTTTGAAATACTCCTTCTGCAAGGGTTAAGAAATACCTTCTGAAGACTTTTTCTTTGAAGTTTGAAAAGTTCCAATATCTGATGATTTTTTCTCCCAAAATTTTGTAATTAAGTTTATGTACATTATTACAAAGAAATTTTTTATTTTTGCTTGAAATGCATATCTCTGTAACCCAAACTGTGGTGTTATGATAGCCTGAGCTTACTGTGAAAACATATTCCATTTCCTTCATTGCCCTTGCATCATTTCCCATTTTTATGGTGTTATTGTTCTTCATAACTAGTATCCTGTATTCTTCCCTTGCAGAGCACAGAGAGTAGTAGAGGAAGCCACAGATGCTTTAGACAGAAGACATCTGTGAAATTTATGTATTTACATTAATAGAAAACAGTGAACTTGAGTGATGCTTTTGCAGTTTTATGTACAGCATAAATCATTTATTTGTCCCATTTGTGACAGTCTGCAGTTTAAGCAAATTATTTGCTGACAAAAAACATAACTGAAAATGTAGGCTCGGAAGATTTGCTGTGCTCTTTTATCTGCTCCCATTTCTTCATGGAGCATTTTGATCTCCCCTGAAGAAATACTTTGAAACTACAAACCTTTTTTTTTTTTTTTTAAATGTGCTGCATGCTGGGTAATAATATGAGGACCATGTTCTAATTGAGCAAAAATTACTTCTCTTTAAAAACAAGAATTTTCAAAGTTTTTCCCACAGAGACTAGCTTTTTTCAGCTGTGTGCACAGAGGGATTTCCTGGTGCCTGCTTCACACTCCTCCTTCCCACAGCTTGGTCTCCTTCTCCCCTAGTATCATGCTGTTTCCTATGTGGGCAGATTTTAGAAAAAGATGCAAAAAGCAGCTTTTAATTTCTGCCTTTCCAGTAACCAATGATTCATTGCAAAGCCAGTAGCAGAATGGTCTGATTAGAGCCAACCTGGCGCAGCAGCGCTCCCACCTTAGGCAGAGTATCCATTATTTCACTACATGGAATGTTATTTTGGCTCCTGCTGGAGCCAGTCTTGATATGACAGAACAACTTTAGCCTTCAGAGAGTGGGAAGTAACATCTCAGCGTGACTGCCTTCTGCAAGTTCTTACCTCCTGGAGAAGGGAAGTCAATCAGGGCTGCTGCCAGAGAGAGAGATGCCCCCCTCCCCTCCTTTCTCAGTGCTGATCTTACGGGTAGGCAGGAGGAGGTGGAGGTTGTGCCATAATGGGTAGGTCTTCTCTCTCCTTTCACCTGCAAATTTTGGGCTTGGGAAAGCAGGGACAAGTTCTTCTGAGCATCACTGGCAACACCCTGGCCAGATTTAACTTCTAGGGGTGAGATTACGGAATTAAAAATTTTGCTCAAATCCAACATGATTCATTGCCCAGAAACAAGTGCAGGCATGACTCAGAAGTTGCCTGCTCAGTGGGAATTTGTATTCAATGACCAGTGTACTTGGCTACCGGGTCAGGATATTCCTGGAATATAGAAGTGTCTATGTCCAGCTACCAAAACCTGTTCAGCGTGACTTTGCCAATCCCTATCCTCCTGCCTCTTTCTACCCTGGCTTCCAGTGTTGCATAATCTTTCACCCCAGCATGATGGCAGAAAACTGGACAACTGCAAATGCCTCAAATAGCCTTTAGCAACAGATGTGCAAGTGGTAGATAAAGCTCCAAAGCGTGCAGCAGTTATCGTGGTCACAGTCCTCATACACTGAGATGACAGTTCAGGGAATAAGTCTCTTTTCAGAACTTCCCTTTCTCCCTCCTTCCTCTTCTACCCAATACTACAGCCTGTTAGTGCTTTCTGGCAAAATTAGAGAAGTGTCAACAACAGGAGTGTATTCAGGAAGCCTCACTTCTGGTGCTGGAGAGGACAAATGTCTGGCTTGTAGGAAAATAAGTGTGCTGCTATGTCTGCACCCTTTTGACTCCAACTCTTCCCTTTTTCTGCTATCCATTGTAGTTTAACTTCCTTCTGCATCCAGCAGCAGTGATACGTTTCTATCTTTGTCTCTGTATTGCAGCTTCTTGCACTATTCCTTGTACATCAGCTTTTAGGCTCTAACGTCAAAGTTACAGGCCTGCTTTGAGCGAGATAGGGACTCAATGGCCCCCAGTGGTCCCTTGCAACATAAATTGTTCCCAGGCGTATGATTCTGACTTCACTTTTACATGTTTTAATGGCAGGCCACTTTCAGGGATCTGTGCCGGACCATGAGGTTGTCTCATTGCACTTTTGTTCCAAGGATTGAACAGCTGGATCTGTTTGAGAGGTAAGGGAAACTACAAAATTGGTGCTGTAAAAAGAGGTTTTACACCATTTGTGGTGTAAAAAGACATGAATACCTGTTCACTTGCATGTTAGAACTGGAATATGGTCACTGAAATTGGATTTGGACAACAGATTTGTGAATTTTACTTAAAATGTGTATTCCAAAAAAGGAGAGCATCATCAAATACCTCTCCCATGTTAAAGAGAGGCAGATTTCAGGATGAAGTCTTGAAGACATATGTTCACTCAACTAAAAGTTGCTCAGCTCACAGGCACAAGGTCTGCAGGTTTTTCAGCCAGAAAAGAAAAGGCTCCCAGGGCAAAGGAGGTAGAGGAGGAATCTAACCTCCCAGGGAATGAGTTCAACAGACATTTTTCTCTTTTCTTTGTTAATGTTTTTACGTGCTCTATAAACATAAGAACTATCACGGAAGAATTCATTTTGTCTAGGAGTTGAGCATCTGGCTCTCTGTTTACAGTGCAGATATGTTGAGCCTGGGTCCCATCATGATGACAAATAATTCTCACTGCTCTCTTTGACGGTCCTTTCTATCTGTATCCATTGTGTGTCTTGTCATCTACTTAGATTAATTCAGATTACAAATACTTTGTGACAGACAGGTGCTGTCTTGTTCCGTGTTTATGAGATATTTAGTATGATTAGGTGAACATTTGTTGGATCACTGCTTTTTAACCTGCGCTTGTGCCATGAGCATGTGCATCTGGGAATTGTAGCCCTTCTGAAACTTGTCTTCATCCAGCTAGGGAGCAGCTGTGCTACTCTAAGTGACAGAGGAGGAAGCAGGAGAGCATTTTCAATTTCAGGAAGCAGTAACCTCTGTGGTCAGTGGAAAAAGACTCATCTTCTGTGTCTCTCTTGGTGAAAATACAGTGACTGTGACTGCTTTTGTAGTATTAACATATCACAAGCACAAGCTGTTCTTGTGGTGTTTTTGGCTTGGCTGTCTCATAGGAAAAGCAAGGGATGAGAGGGAAGAAAAGGAAATATCAAAAAGACTCTGAGTATCTGGTCATATGTGTGTGCGTGTGTGCACGCATGAGGTGGGAAGAGAGACAGAAATAGTAAGGGAGCAAAAATAAAAAGGGTATGAAAGGTGGGAGGGAAATAAGCAGAGGAAAGCAAACTTAAAAGGAAGCAGATTTCACCCCTGTAAAAGACACAAGCAATGAACCTGCCAGGGAAAGATGCATAAGGGAAACAATCCCCAAAACACCACAACGGAAAAGTAAAAAAGAGAATTAGGTATTCTTGGATTACTTCCATCAGTTTTGTCATAAATCGAATTAAGCTGTTTACCAGGCATTTCTGTTGTCATCTGATTTTAGTGGTAAACATATTACTGAACTACCACAGAGTCCTTCTGGTTAAGTGCCTCTGTGAAGTCCTCAGGAGTTAAGGCTGAGAGAGAAACATGAATTTTGTTTCCCTGCTTACATAGTTATCCAAGGGGTTTGATTATTTTTAGATTTTTAGATTTAGGATATCTGAGAGACCAGGCAAGGAGAAACTGCATGAAATTTTTTTTGTAGTTGGTACTCTGTTTCTTCCACTTTCTGTCCCATTTCACTAAAGAGAAAGTTTTTATAACCATGGACTGGTGTCTCACGACCCATCTTTCAATGATGATGGCATTTCAGACAAACACAGTATTCAGCGCTGATGTCAGAGTTGTTGGCACAGCACTGGGCAAGCTGTGGCTTTTTAGAAGCTTTGTGCCTGTGTGGAAAGAACAGGCTGCTGAGGGCTTGTATGAGGAAGAAATTCCTTGCAAATGCTGAGGAGACTGTGCTTAGGTGTGCCCTAAAGAGTATCTCCTCATGCCTCCATGTGAGGTACTCCAGATGTGTCTGTGGCAGGAGTCCTTTGGAGGGGGCCCCTGCCCTGTCTCCCCATGGAACCAGCCAGGGAGGAAGGCACCATACAGACATTTGGCTCCTCCAGGGCCTGTGCCATGCAAATATATAACTCTCCTGGTCACACCAAGGACATATGCCCTGATGCCTGAAGTGGCCACCTAAAAACAGAGACTAGACAGGAATAAGGGACTAAAGGTAGGTATTTGTTTGAAGGGCCTTCAAAGGTACACCTTGGGGAGTCCAGAGGCTACTGCCAAGATGGACCCCAAGATGGATCAGGTCACGAGTTCTTCACACTTTTGTAAGTTTGGTTCATTTGCATATCAGGGTTAATTCTCCAATTAAAGCTTCAGTTAATGATGTAATTTCCCCAAGCATTCCCCACCTTTAGAGGCCTGGTTTATACTTTTCGGGCATAGGATGGTCTGAGTGTCCTTGGAGAGCAGGCCTGGAGAGGCTTTGTTATGTCTACCTGCCACGAGAAAAGAAGTTAACAGGCAACAAGAAACTTCAGAGTTACATGCTAGGCAGTACAGGGTTTGAAAAATACTAGAGTTAAAACCCAAGGCATCAGCCCGGGGACTGAAATACACCTAAGGGCAGCCAGCCCTCCTCTGGAGAAGAGCTGAGTACTGTGGAGGACTGTGCAGCTCAGGGCTGCACTAGGACCTCCAGAAGAAATGCTGGGCTCTGCTTGTTCTGTTTGTCGACTGTACCTGCCATGACCTACTGGCAGGGTAGAGCTGCTCAGTTGATAAATTGCATCTGCTTTTAACGAGGGCAGCTGCACAGCAAGAACTCGAGCCATGTGGGAGCCTGTAGCCACAGCAGCCCCTGGATGTGCCCTGGCCACACTCCCTGGGCTAGGGAGACCAAAAGGTGTCTCCCAGGGTGCCAGGGACCAGGATGCCTTGTTCTGCTCCTCTTTCCCTAGCCCTACCTGTGTACCACCCCCGTGCCCTCAGACTATTGGTCCTTGATGTTTTCTCTCCACACTTACTGGCCCCATATTAAAAACCTGAACACTTCCTCTTTCATCTCTCTTGCTCATCCTCTCCTGGTCCCTTCCTCATCTGCCTCCCTGGACCCCCACCACGCACGTGGCTGGAATAAATCCCTCACAGAGACTAATCCTGACTCTGTGCCGTCGACTTACTGAGGAGACTCTCCGGGGTGTCTGAGTGTGTGTGTGTGTGTGCAGTGGCCTCGCCGTGCAGCTCTCAGCCAGAGACGCTTTCAGACGGTTGTAGCCTCTGTACTACCAAACCCCCAGCTGCAACAGAGCCACAGTCAAGAACATGTACCAGCAGAGAAACTATGACCTGAGGGTGGAAATGGAGGATGTAAGGATTTCCAGCAATATTTAAGTAAGTCTTACAGAGACTGTGGGGAGCTGGATATCCCTGACTCATTGGTATCTTTGGAGTAGATGGGATTACTGGTATAATTTTGTATTTGCTTTTTTATTATCCATTCTATTTCTAATTTTAATACTTTGATTTTTCATTTTTTCATCTGTGTAATTGTAGTTAAATAATTTGGCTTTCAGTTTTGACTCAGTGCCTTAGGACCAATCTATTCTTTCTTGTTGTCATTTCTGTCCATGGCATAAGCTCTGGATGACATATGTAGTCTGTCTAAATATCAAAGGTTTTTAAAAAAACTGAGCAAACGAGAAAAATGTCAGGAAAAAACATCACAGACTAGCTATGATTTACATGGAAAAACATTTTTAAAATCAAAGCTGATTGCCAAGATAACTTCTAATGTTGAATTCCGACGGAAGTCCTCATTGCTGGTAAAAAGTGGACACTGTTCTTCGAACAAAGCCACCCATACCTAAAACAGTGATTTTATCCTAGGGCCAGATGACTGCAGTACAGCTCTTAAAACCTGAATTTTTACCACAGTACTTCCATGGAACAGCAGGCTGACACATTTCCTGACTCCATGGCAGAGCAGGTATTACAAAATCTAATGTGGCTAATACAAATCCAACCCACATTTCATGTTGACCAAACAGGTGTTATCTGTTCTGTTTGCCATAGTCTTCTTGCATCCTGCTTGTAAAATGGACATAAAGATACCAGTTCCTGTGAGATAAGCTCCCATGTGAGAGCTAGAAGATTTCTGTCTCATTCAGGTTAACTCACTGATTAAGCAGGTAGCTGCAAAGCCCAAGCCAAAAGTCTTGTCAGAGAATGACAGTGAAAATCAACAATGTTTCTAGCCCTTGAAATACTGTGGGGGTAAAAAAAAAAAAATCTGTTTTCAATTAGATACATTGAGAAATCATTTATCATGATTAAAAGCTAGTACTGTCAAGAGCAATAAATTGTCATTTTACTGTTAGTCACTGAAGATATAAATAAATAAACTGTTAAATAAATAGTTTTTTTCATCTCTTTCACTTTCCTCTGAGGATGATTTCTTTCCTGAACCTGGTGGGGGAGGGGTGGCTGTAATTCGCCTTCTATCAGAGGATATTTTCCTCCAAATTTGCCTCAAACTGGCACACGCAGGAAAAAGACAGGAGCAGTTTTCAAAGAACTTGGGAAGAGAAGCCTCCAAGAAAACATGTTGTTCTGTATTTAGCTGGAATGCTCCCTGTGCCTACTGAAAAGTGTTTTCTTATAGAAATAAGTAGGCCTGTTAATTTATAATCCAGCATGTGCTTTATGAGACATATGGTCAGGGGGCTAGTGAGACTCACAGAAAGGAATAAAATCTAATTAAGAAGCAAACAAAGCTGAGTAAGGCATGTGTGTGCCGACCAGGCAGAAGCATCCAGTGGAATTGTGTGCAAGGACGCAAACAGTGCTTGACTTGAGAACTGCAACTACTAGGGATACACTATGCAGCTATGATGGTGCCAACAGGCAAACACAAGTTTCTTGTTCACATCAAAACATTTCTGGAAGTCGTAGGAGCTCTTCTATGCATTGCTTCGTATCACATATTTTACTGCAAAGCAAAATCGAGAGGAAAGAGTAGAGTCAATTTAGGCCCTGCTAGGAATTTTAACAGACTATAAAGATGTATTTCATGGTGCTGATGTGCAGATGATGATGGGGAAGTTATGAGACTACTGGCAAGCCAGCAAAGAAAAGGACTTATACACTGATGAGTAGACCAGCAGTCCTGTAAATGTCAAGAAAACTTTTAGAACAACCGAAGTTTTATATCAGAAGCTGACATTTGCATAAAATCACTGAACAGAATTCCCCCTGTCAAAGACCAAATTTGAATTTAGTATGTGCCCTATGAAAAGATCATACTACATGGTACTGCCACAGCAAGTCAGACTATAATACTGCAAAACAAATGTTCAGGGGTGAATATTGGACTAAATATAGGCATACTGAAGCTGAGGAAAACTCAGATCCTCTTAATTAGGAATCTGTTGGCTTCTGAAGAAATTTGGACAGTCCCAGGGAAACTAAAACTTCAAGGCAGTATCTAGATCAAAATAGATGAAAGACCCAGGGATGCTGTGAGAGATCTGACAGATCTTGGGTTTTATTGGAATCTCTCAGATTCTGTTACGTTCTGCTCTTGAAATCTTACATGATGACAGCATTGAAACTCAGAAATGCCTTTTTCAATAATAAGCAAAACTAAGCAACCTTCACCAAGCTGTGAAGCAGCTGGAGCAAGAGAATAATGCATCTGAAAGAGACTTGTCAAAACCAGCTTTGCCATGAAGGTCCTGAAAAAAGAAGAAGAATAAGTTTGGGTTAAAAAGAAGTGCTTGTTGCTTGTTTTCCATTATGGAACAGTTTTGCCATTCAATCTTAGCTATTGTAAGGGTACAAACCCATCACTGGAAAACATAACCTAGGGGCCATTGGCCAAATATTATCCAGGAAAGGTAGTCCCTATAACAGATAAACTGAAGAGGGTATATTTTCCTGGTGCATCTTGAGTGGTTGGGGAAATATAATAACATCGTACTTGAATTTTTCGCTCTTATGGCAAGAGGCTCTAGGCTGAGGACCATCACCTTTAGCAAATGCTAGGAAAAGAAAACTGTTCATGCCCACAAACCATCCAGTCCATAAGGAGACAATGTCATAGGGACACAATTCTGTCACTGGTTGGAAGGTAATCTGTACAGTAATGATGAGGCAGGAAATACAGATAATTCATACCTAGGATATTAAAAAGCCTTTGGTGAATTAGGAAGTAAACATTCTGTTGAGGAATGAACATCCAGTGAATCTTACAAAATGTGTTAAGTCTACGATAGCCAAGAAAAACAAAGAATATTTTTGGAAATCCCGGCCCACCTATCAGAAAGATCAGATTATTTTGTTTTTACAAGAGAAAAGTGTGGCCAAAGATTATTTCTCCATTCTCTGGAACATGAGCCATCCTAGAGAAGATGAAGCCAGGAAACAGAAGCCATATGGAAACTGAAAAGCCCATAAGGATATGTAATTCTTTCACAATGCTCCAACATGTTGTAGCAGAATTCAGAAAAGAACCTTTGCTCTATTGCTGTTAATGTCAGAAATGTTGGAGTATAAAAGTACTATTTTTCTTAAGAACTAAAAATGAAATAGGTGTTTACTTGGAATCCAGAAGAATAACTTCCTACAGCTGTGAAATGAAAGTTCTTTCACCCAGAAATAATTGAGCCCATCTTTTTGCATAAAACCTAATAATACATTAAATGAAAATCATGACCCTAATCATACACTTCCTTTGAGTCTGAAATAAGGAAACCAGCAAAGACCATTACATTTAAATTACTACCATTGTTTTTCTCAAAGCATTATTTCTTCTCAAGGCTCCCTCAAAGCCATATAAAAGGAGTAAAAAATAAAAAGAGCCACCAAGGAGTAGGGGTTACCTATGCACAGCACTGCTGCTCTGTAGAGAGCAAAGACAGCAGAAGTGGGTCAGAAATTCAGCCTCTGCTTCCTGGACTCTGTTTCAGCAAATAGTTGGTGTGTACAAACAGCTCAGACAACACTTAGTGAGCAGAAACCCAGCTGCAATAAACCAGACAAGACAGAGAAGCTGCTGGGCACCATGTTACTCACCCAAAGTCCATATAAAATAATGGCAAAGGAGGGACCTGCAATTGAGGTCAGATGAGTAGGTTATGAGCTCAAGACAGCAGTGAAGCTGTAAACCAAGATAACTTCAAAGTTAGGGCAGACTATAAAAAAATTATAGTCTTTTTTTTTTAAATTGAAGAAGTCTCCTGAAATTGGGAAAAAAGCAGCAAGCTCCTTTTTCCCTTCTAGCAGCAAGAGGGGAGTGGAGTTTCAATTTTATATATTGCTAACTAATCTGGAGCTAATATAAAATACTAATCTCTTACTTATGCCCCAGGTCTAACATCTGCCTCAGTCTTGCATTTGAAAGTGTCATTCAAAATGTTCAGGATACTGAAGTTTCAACTTTTCTTGGGAAATGAAGAAATAACTGTGGTTTCTGAGGAATATTTCAAGATTATATTCTACTTAAAAAGCTGTTTCCACAAGTAAATTAAAAAAAAAAAATTAAAAAAGGATTTCCAAAGAGAGTCAAGATGTCCAAAATAACACATGATAATTGACTGTCTGGTACATCATCAGTGTTGCAGTTATCCCAAATAATGGAGACTCTCCACCTGCATATAATTAGGCCACTGAAACAATCTTGGCTCTGCCCCACGGTCCCATGGTGCAATAGCCATACGGTTATGATTATGATTAAAGCTTCTCAGTCTAAAGTCCCAGGGCAGTATAAATTACTTTTTCATTTTGTGATGTTTTATTTTCAATTCTCTTATGCTAACCTCTCTTACCTTTGCTGCAATGAGTAGAATTTTGAAAAGGTTTGAGATTACATGGCATTTGCTGCCAAGATTAGCATAGCTGAAAATTCATCTGCATGTAACTGTTCCCATCAGCAAGGCAATCAAAGAACTCTTTTCAAACAGGTTTTCAATCCCATTGCTCTAAATGGGACTGAGGGCAAATGTCCCCTCTTGTGCTGTGATGGTCAGCACCTTGCTCTGTTTCCAACAACATGATGCTGACAGCAAGTTAAACTCCCAGCTAAGCTACCCCATATGGGCACCTAATTGGCAGGATGAATTTGCTCATGCTCCTCTGCTACCAGCTAATCTAAATCTCCACTTTCTGATAGTGCATTGCTGCTGTTTACTAGCTGAATTTTGTCTACACTCTCAGAAACCTGGAGTCCTCGGTAGGACAAGGTAGGTCCTGTTCTATGAGGAATGTAAATGCATATTTTCTTCTAACTCAGGTAATGGGCCTCATGTTTTTGTAACAGAATTATTTGAGTTCAATTTTCCTTTTGAAGGTCCAAGTACAATAGCAAGTTTGACCACCCATCTCCTGCTTTGGATCATAAAAAGTCAATGCACATCCTTACTGATAGCTATGAAAAATAGTAAAGCTCTTGGCTGTTTTTGTGCAGGACAAGTTTTAGCTGGCTCGCTTTTCCAGATTTCTAAACTATTTATTCTTGTTCCTTTCCACCCCCGATTTCTGAAGCTTGATAGGTTATGAACTTTCTTTCTCTTGGTCTACCTTTCCTGGCAAGTGTTCTCGTTGCAGCTAAGTCCTTCCTTTCCTGTTGCCATGCACAATTTTTTTCCATTAGGTTGCTAGGTACTATTAGGTTTCTTCTTATTTTACTACTCATGTGACTTCTGCTCACCATCCCCTCCCAACATTACCCCACACCTTTTATTCAGTACCACCTCTGCTCCCACATACAGTGCTGAATAAAATTTTAAAAATGAACACTGTAAGAGTTTTAAATGTAGATTCTTTGCTATAGCTAGTCTTAAAAAGTAAAAAAAATATAGCAAAATTCAAATTATAAGGAATGGGATTTCATATTTCCCCTGAAGAATGCCTTTTAATAAACCCCAAATTTAATTCTGGTGAAATGAGGAAGTCCTTGGCTGTAATTATCTAATCTATTGTTGTGCTCAATAAACATAGCATAAATGATCACTGAGGTTAAGCTATACTTCACTATGTTTGTTTAAAAACACATCATAGACTCTCTCTGGGATCTAATTTATTAAACCCACTTCAGCAAACAGTGGCATGAAGAAGAAAACTAATTCTCCTCCATCAGAAAGAGGAGCTAAACAACTGGTGGTCTATACCAGGTAATTCAAGTAATACGTTGTAGATGTTCTGTCCCAGATGACAGTATGGAAATTCACTTCGTAGCTGTAAAATATGTAGGGGTTTTTTTGTCTTTGACATTTCCTCCAACTTCTTCTTCTGCTAATGGTGCAGCAGTGATTATAGTGCTCCCCCACTGAAATTGCTTCTGTCATACAATTTAAGCATTGGCCTGAGTTCAAAATGACACAGCATGGAGTGTATGGTCATTGTCAGAGATGATAAACTCAAGATAAGAGATTCACCACAGCCTCTTTTGCACCTAACTTAGTCTTCCCATATGGAAAGTTGCTCAATTTGCCCTTCTAGAGTGCATTTATTTCTCTTTCCTATCCAAAGCTCCTTTTCTGCAAGTTTCTTTCTGAATTCTCCTCTTCTGTTACTAGAGCCCAAAGACCAACCCTTGCTTGCCAGACTTTGATTTTTCTCCATTCATGATGAAGACCCAGGTTAAAAGAAGCTCTGACAGTAGTGTGTGTCCATTCCCCCTCTCTAAGCCACCCTCGATGCAGAGCAGACCTCACTTCACTGCTTCTATGCACAGAAGGAGCATCCCTTGGCCACAGCAGGCCTTTATGATTTCTCCCTTCATCTGTGGGAAGATCTAAGAGGATAAATGGTAAAGTAAAATAATAAACAGAGGTGGTATAATTTTGCACTGTTAAAAAAAACCCAAACCATAATAGTCTAGTAATCTATCTGGTTCAACCTTACGTGCTGATGCCAAGACACCTTTTAGCACTCCTCTAAAATGTTGTGCCACAGCATGTCCTTCGCTGGGGTTTCATTCAAGCCTGAACGGAGCGTCACACCTACATTCCTTTTATTGAGGTTTTACTTTGTTACCTGCAATAGAATCACTGTAGAAGTCAATACATGTTGGTATAAGAGGAAAATAAAGCTGACTTCCTGGTCTTTGTTAAATAGAGACTTCTTTTCACCTCTTTTTACTTCTTTTCGCCTGCCAGAACGTTTCAGTTCCTCTCACATATCAGGTCTGTAGAAAGAAAAAAAAAAATGTTTCTAGCTATTCCTTGAACAGGTTTATATTAAAACACCAGTGCGAATTCTCAATCAATAAAGATCAAAACAGTCCCTCTGACAGCAGAGCCGATTTGTGGCAGCTGAAATGTATGAAAACCTTAAAAACCCAAATTGAATGGGCTTCTTTTGTACCACTAAATCCCATCTCTAGCAATTGCAGTCTATTTTGCCAAATAACCTATTTCATAAGCCAATTACACTCTTCGGTTTTGATATGTGAATATTGCTTGCTTTGTCCTAATAGAGCAAGTATTTTCTTTCTTTTGGGCGGGGGGGTGGGGGATTGCAGGGTGGGGAGAAGCAGAATATATCTAAAAGAAAGACATTATTGTGCTGAATATGGAAGAACTATTTCATTGCCAAAGCAGAAGAAATGGAGAATGGAGTAGAAAAGTTCTAAATAATCGAAGGCCTCCTTTCTGAATCTTGTTTCAGTTAGAGATGGCTGCCAATAAGGTAAACTTAAAACTGAGATGCAAGAACACCTCATGCTACAGTGTTTTCTGTACCCTGCATGCTGAGCAATTAATGTGGCCCCGATGTCTGACACTGCTTGAACTCTCTTTCTAGAGCACATACAAAAACTCCATGTGCTTCTGAGTCCTTTCACCTATATCAACTCTATACAATCTTGGTTTGGTAATCTCCACATCAGGAAATGCTACCGAGTTCCGCCTTCAAGTCTTGTAAAATACATATTTTCTGGCAGGCCACTCAAGGACCAAAGCACAATAGCGTCCTTCCTTATAAGATTAAAACCTAATAGTGACAAGAACCAACAACATTATGCAAGAGTAATGAAGAAAGGGAGTCATGGGTCTCAAAAGCAATACAGCTGTTTCGCTGTGATTCCGCTTCTGCACCAATAAATGTCGAGACTCAGCCGCCTCCCAGTCGGGAGCAAGGCAAACTGAGCAGTATCTGCAAACTCCACATTAGTAAGGTTACAGTATCCTCAGGGCCCAGCTCTGTCCTGATGGCCCTGTTGAGAAGGGAGAATGCACCCTGCCTCTGCAAGTTCTTCCCCCCTGTAGTAACAGTGCGACCCATCTTGTTTTGGAAAATTGAACCGGGCCCAGTATGAGCTTGCCTGTATTTGAAATTTATGGGTGTTGCAGCAAAAGCCACTTCCAAGAGAAGTTATTTAAAAGAAACTGTCCTCAGGAAGTTTTAGAAAATTTTGAATTAGCTTTACACCATGCAGCACTAAGCCATTCTATAATCAAAGTAAGAGCTTCCTGTTAATCTCTGTTGGTAAAATGCCTCCATTTCAAATCCTGATGTATTAGAAGCTAGATCCCCTGGAGCTTTCTTTACAAGGCCAGGTCTTGATGTGTATGGCTGTGGGATCAGATTGGGGCCTGAAGGATGATGGCATCTGAATAAACACCTGCTGAGTTGCAGGGCAGGGGACTCAGAGGGGAACAGCACTGTCCCAGGAGATCTAAAGCGGCGTGGCACAATGCAGACCTTAATTTAAAATATGGGACGCTCCCTTAAGCCAAAGGCTTTAAAGATAATATAGAAACTGGAGGGAGGTCTGTTTCATACTGAAATATGTATTTCTAGTTAAACTAGCTATTATCTGAAAATAGAAAACTGTTTGTGGGACTTGGTGTCTTTGGCTCCTGTTCATCTGAGTCTCATATTTTTGGAAAAGGGTTTCAAAGAAGTGAAACTCACCACACAATCCTGTGATAGTGTAGGAATTTATAACTGTTCCAATGGTTTCTGTTATTTCAATTGGAAGGTAAGAATAGTTTACGTGTGGTCCCAAGCATGGGCGTGTGTAAAAAGGGGCTTTTTCTAAGGCTCCATCCCTGTACATGTTTAGGCATTAAGAACTTCAAGAAGAGTTGGAAGTAACATTTGCCTTCCAAAATGAAGTCTTCCAAAATGAAATGTGGTTAGTAGCACTGCCTAGATGTGGAGTGAAGCAAAACATGGAAGAAATGGAGGGCTTGAAAAACAAAGGACTTAACTGCATTTGAGAGGCATTAAAGATGTGGCTGAGTAGAGAATTTTGTCTGTCAGGCTCTGTGATAGTGGTTGTCTCAGCCACAGGTAGAATGGGGAAAATGGAAAGCAGCATCTTCATTCATTCATCGTCGTTCCTCTAGCTACTGTTGCATCAGGCATATTTACATCTGCTGGACCAAAATGATTACATGAACAGTCGTCTTTTTGAACAAGTGTCTCAAATGCATCTTGACAACAAATACCTACTCAAAACCAACTATCATATCTTCCCTCAAACCTTTTTAAAACCTAAAGACTTGATGGCACAATCCAATAATTTCTTTACAGTGCTGGTGCACGTAGGTTCAGAAGCATTTCCTTGCTCTCCTGAGCCATCCCCAACACGTTCCTATCCAGTTAAGTGGTATTTGTGAGCCAATGGGAAAATTTCAAGTAATCGGGCTGCATTAAGTCATCGTTCACCAAGAGCTTTGTTAGATGCAACTTCTGCTAAAAGAACTGAAGTATGCACACCATTGTACAAAATGCCCTCCTACTGTACAGAAGAAGACTTCAAAACCCTTTCCAAGTGAGAAGGCTGTAGGCCAGGGCACCTGGAATGTAGGTTTATACAGTGTATTTCTAGAGGCTGAAACAGAAGGTAACTACCTTCTGGAAGAGTAATAGCATGCTGATACTCTACGTCTAATGAAGCTGTTAGTGCATTTCATACCAAAGTAGCAAAAGTGCTGGTCCCACCATTTGATGACATCTGGGATAAATTAAAGCTATTGCACTTACATTAAATAAGGGATGAGTTGCACAATGCATCGAGCCAGCTTCACTCACTAAAGATATTAGTCCAAATTTACAGCTCTCATAAGCAACTACAGCTCAGCTGGGCTCAACAGTCTCGCACGCTTTTACATCAGCAGTTAAACTCAGCCAATGTTTCTCTAAGATATTTTTGTACCCTGTTCCCAAGCACTTATTTGGCTTCCTGGGCCAATGTCATTTTCCTAGATAAACAAAGTGACAGCAAGTTAGCCATTTAGATAATTTTTGTTCAAAGGAAAATACTTCCAGTTCAAATGATTTTTCATTAAAAGCCTTCTTTCAACGGAAAAATCTGTGAGGTTGGACTTTTATTCCTTTCAGTGGGAATAAACTGCATCTGAATATAGAGGGAATCTTAATGCGTGTGAGACAATGGTTCCTGTTTACATTATGAACATAAGGTCACGCCCTCAACACTCTAAGGGCATGAAGGCAATACAGCTCCGTAGATAAGCTGTCGGAGTTTTCTGCTGAGGAACTCAGATTAGTTTTGCTGTGTTGGCTACCATGCCATGGAATAGCTGGGACACCAGTCTTTATCACTCAGGGTCTCTGGCAGTCTGGGCAGCTTGTGATGATGCTTTAAAAGGTATGGCAGTGCAGTGAAAGGGTACAGCTGGTGTGAGTCTGTTTCCGTGCTGCCGTCAGACATCCTCCTGCAGGGGCATAACTTAATTCTGGCTGCAGACTTGCACAGCTCTGGCCAGCAGTGTTTATAAACAGGAGTGTGATCTACTAAAAAGTTTCAAAATTCAATTACTGCTTTTTATTTTCTGTGCTATTGCAACAATGATTATTTTATTTTGGTTTTGCATATTATCATTCAGCACCTAAACTTTCTTTTTACAGGTTTTCTTTAGGGTCTTTTTTCTCTTCTTTTCCCTCCTACCCTCATTTTGTGTTTCTATTCTGCATTTGTGGATTCATTTTCAGTTGGTAACTTCCAACAGAGCATCTTTGCTTTCACCAGGTCCAATATTGAACCTAAATCAGGAAGAAGGAAGGATGAGCTGGTATTGTGAGAAAAGGGAAGGATACATTCCTGCTGTGCTGAAAAAGTGATGTCTGCCAGCAGTAGTACTAAGTAGCTACAGAAAGGGCAAACACCTCACAAGTTAGTCTCTTGTTAGTGCTTGTAATATCTCACTGTTTTCCTTAGCTTTCATGCTGTTGTCTCCCCAGATGGGGGTTGAGGACCCCTTTCTCTCCTCCAGTACCCATGGTTTGCAGTTTCCCAGGGTAGTGCCAAGAGGCTGAAGATGTGTTAGGGGCTGAGAACACCCTGTGTGTGTATATGAGTGTGTGCCTGTGTGTGTTTGTGTAGCAAACTCACCCCAAAGCCCAGATGGAAGCAGTTCTTAACAGCAGCCTCAACATACAAACGTCAGCTGTAGTGTCTTCACAATCTCAGGAGTTGGAGATAACCAGCTCCAGATGCACACCACTGCCTTCAGGATGCTGATGTGAGCCCTGTGTCACTTTGACTCTATGGTCACATTAGGCAGAAGCTCTGAGAGCTGGGACAGATAGTGCTGAGAGGACTTAGCAGGGCCAAAGTCACAGTCCTCCTGCAGGGGCCATCCCCATCCCAGTGGCCTCTGCTGGCCTGCTGCTGGAGCTTGGGTGGCTGGTCTTGCTGTGCATCGTGGAGGAAAGCCCAGAACAAATGACAGGCATTAATTTTCCCTGTAGGACCGGTGGAATGAGCAAAGATTTTTCTTCACTGCTCTGTTTTCACAACGTGTCCCCTGAGCAAGCGCCCTCCCAGGAACCCTGCAGGTGGAAATGACCTCTCATGCAACATCCTATTCCTAACCCACACAGCTGGAAAAAGTCATAGGGCAACTTGTGCTGGGGCTGAGGGTGCACATGCAGGAAGAACCTGTAAATGCTACCACTTTGACACATAGACTTTACAACTCCCCACAGAACTATGTGAGAATATTAAAGCTTTTTCCATCCACACTTTTAAAATTCATATTGAAAAATTTTCTATATTAGTGTTCTCATTTCACATACTTTCTGAAAAATGGTGCTCGTTTAATCCAAATATGCAACGTGGATGCATTTATACTAACATAGAGCTGTTTATTCAAACCAACTTCATTTTGCACAGATTGCCACAATTGATTTTTTGTGATTTACTAGTATCCCAAACTCAAAATCAATGGCGCTAGTGTGAAAAATCTACAGATAGCCTGAAACTATTTGCCTAGCCCTGGCAATTTAACTTTCATCATCACCAGCTATCCCACTGCAGAGCATTTTGATGGAAGTGTTCACTTGCTCCCACTGTTTTAAGTGTTGCTGGCATTTCATGTAGTGTAAATATTTGCTGGGGGGCCAGGTGGTAAGAGTTTTATATATGTGCTTCTGGAGTGATAAAATGAGACCCCATCTCCTCCACACCTATTCACAATTGTTGGTAATGTGGTGTGGTATTAATGAAGGGAAATGAGGGCACACTTGACACCATTTTGCTGACCGTTCTGTAAAGTGAAGCCTGAAGAAAATTGACTCTGTACTGCCTAAAGAAAATAATTAATTCATTGATGAGCAAGGTGTATGCATTTATACTGGTTACAACTCGAACACATTTTTTTTCCCCCCAGTTCTTGGCATTGTAACTAAAAGACTTGTTTACTTGATGAATCTCCCATGCAACTTAGGAATAGGGAGACGGGAAGAAAACAGACCTGAGCAGCAAAGGAGTCAGTTAATGATGGGGCAACAGAAGGGATGTGTGCTATGGTAGCTGGCCATTAGTGGTCCTGTGTGGGCAAGCAAAGCCCAAAGGAAAAAGTGCTGATCAAAGTTTCCAAGTAAATTTCCAAGTTCATATTTTGCTTTTTTTGCCTGAGAGACACTATGGGAACTTTGACTTTTCAGCTCAGCAATGACATACAAGGCTCAATCTTCAGTCTTTTTCTGAGCAGGTTGAGATGTTTGGTGCATTACTGAGATGCCCCTAGGATCGCCATAGGCAATCAGGTGCTGGTGCTCATGCAGAATGCAGGTGTCCAGCAACTCTGGGGACAATCCAATCCCATTTTGCTAGTAGAAAGTATTTCTGTCCTCAGGTAGTGTGAGACAAAACAAAAAACTACGATTTAAAGGCTGTGATTCAATTAATTTCTTTCACACACCTGCTTCCTACAGATTACACCCAAATATTGTACTAAACAACACAACAGTTTGATATTAAAAGGAAGTCCTGCTGCATGTTGTGAACACAGGACCCCAGAAATGTGCTCTGATCAACACACCTGCACAGATCACTTGTAACTTTGGGGTCAAATTCAGCAGCAGAAATGAGAAACAAAACTATCACATAAAGGGAAAGATGAAGTAAGATGCAAACAGTTTGTGCACTCTAACCCTGCATCTATGAGGGTCATATAGCTTCTTTTGTTAAAATGACCCAATCAGTAATTTGCAGCCTAAAAATTACTTTATATATATATATATATGGAGTCTAATAATAATATTACAGCCTTCATTCATATGCACTCCCAAACTCATCTGAGATACTAGAAGAGATTTTAAATGGAGATTTTTACTTTTCTGCAGGCAGTTATGCACCCAGACCTATTTAATATCTGCTCCACCTGTACATCCTCACTCTCCTGGGGTCTTGTCTTCAGTCTTTTTATGGAAAATGAACTATATTTACCTACAGTCTATGCCTGTTTATGCATTGGATCCTGAGGTTTGCTGAAATGAGTTACATTGGAGATTTGTAAAAGGCAGTATACGCTAGCAAATAAATTCCTGGAGTTGATCAAGGAGTCAAACACCTAGAATTGGGTTTTTCCTTCTAGATGCTGACATCTTACGTCACACATGGCAGCTAACATCACAAGCTCCTGCCTTCTAGGAGTAATCACCTATCTCAGCCATGAGATGATGGGCACTTTTTAAACCCCTGTATTTGGGATTTTTATGTGATTACAGAGGAGTCTGTCTGCATCACAGTGCACTTAATAACCATCCCCTTTGAAAGACTAAGCCACTGAGAGATGGTTTTAGTGTCTACATGATTCTCTGTTTTTAAGGAAGAAAATGTAATGAGCTTTAAGCCTCTCCAAAAATCAAATGCATCAACAACAAAAAACTATTAATGAGGTGATGATCTGGATAGCCTACCAGGACAAAGAAACCAGTAAAAAGCAAAACCATAGTAGGTAATTTTGAATAGCTCTAGCCTCACTAATTAAAAGTTCAAACCCTCCACAAGTGCCATGACATGCTGACATATTCCTTTCTATTCTTTTATTGAATAAACCTGGATTGTTTTCCAAATGACACATCCTTCTTGTCATAGCTCACTCTGAGGATGATGTTGGTAATGTAACAGACATCCTAGAGCTCTTCTCTGCATACTTCTGCTTATAATTCTTTACAGAGAAAAAGCTATCATTTTCTGCTCACCACCTAACTGGTGTTTGAAGGCTTGCCAGAAAAAAAAAAAGAGAAGTGTACAAATAATTGCAGGTTTTGTCACACAAAATGAAAACTGACCCCAGTATGGGTAGCAGGTTAGCAGGTCCCAAATTATTTATACATTTTAACAACCATACATGCCAGAAATCTAATAAAGTGGCAGCTGCTGGAAAATTGCATCTTAGAAATTGAATACAGAAAAGCTGTTTGCAGATAGTAAAAAAGGAAAACAGCAGTCCTAGACTATACTAAATCCTGGGCAATAACTAAGTTTAATACTATTCCTCATGGCTATGTGTGTCCCCAGGTCTTGCTCGTCTTGTGTCAGGATCCATCTCTCTTTTCCAAAGGAGTGCAGTCTCTAAGTGATCAGTTTGATGGAGCAGCCTGCTGCTGTTATCTGTCTTCCCTTCCAACCTTTCCAGCCCACCACAGAGAAACTCAGCCCTTGAATGTTGTCTGACATGGTTAATACCTTCCCTCTCAACCCACTTCCCTGGCATGCCTGTAATATTCCTGATGTTACATATATTCCATGATGTGTCTACCCCTGATCACATTTCCTGACTTGCTTTGTCATGCTCCAGCTGGTTTAATTTCTTGCTATCGAGGTTGTCACTAGAAGAGTTTTCTGATAAGGGGGGAAAAAGCCCTAAACACTCTAGTTCTTTGACTACAGTCCTCTGGATTTCACATAACTGGCCCACCTGTGGATTTTAGTCTCTTTTATAAAACTGCTTTCATCTGAAATACTTTTACCTTCTTTAAGAAAGGGTCTTACTCTGGGATTGTATAGTACCAGCATCCACAATTTCACACTTTGCTCCTGTGAACAGCAACAGTTTTATGTTCTTCTCTGTCCATATACCCATCCAGAGAGATGTATTTTATAAACAGTGAGTATTTTGACATATTTAAATAAGCTTTTGGGAGTACTTAGAAAGAAATAAGCTGATTTATGTGGAAAAGAAAAAGATGAGGCCAGTGGTGCAGGCTGAATCCTTCAGCTTTGTAGGCTTATTTTATTTAGCTAAACCACAAAATATCTAGAATATTTAAGTACCCCTTTTAAAAAAATGTGTGCAATGTAACTTTAGCTAAGAAGTCAGGAGGAACAAAACCTGCTATCAGTAGAAAGGATGGCATTCAAGACAAATTTTCAAGCAACAGGGCAGATGGACAAATGTATAAGGGCCCAATTCTGTCAAGCTGCTCGAACCAAGGAGAATTAATCCTGAAATAATTACACAAGATTTACGTATTGAGAAACCAGAAAGGGTAGTCAAAAGGAGACGGCTAGAACTGAAGCAGAAAATGGCTTTACAATCCACACAGATTGTGTGTTTTACCACTGGAGTCAGACAGAGCTGAAAACATCAAGTCAACCTGAGGAAACCCAGATTATCCTGGCAGAGCTAAACTGTGTGCCTGGCCAGGAGCTGATAGAGGAATGATAACAGCCAGTGGGTAGCTGCTGATTGAAAGAAAAGCAGTAACAGTTTGTTCAGAGAGCAGATGAGGTGCGGAAATTATATTTGACATCGGTTCAGTGTTCTGACCTCACTTGTCTTTGTTTTTTTTCAGCATCTCCTGTGCTGGCTGTATCATGTCATACTTGCAGAAGGAAATTCAATAAGCACTACCGGTATTAGTGGATATTTGTCCCTCCCTTATGAGAAAACAGACTCTAGCTTAATGGCAGCCCATGCTTTATGATAAAAGTCTGAAAAAGGGAATTAGCCATTTTGAGTTACTTACTAACATGACTAACACTACGCAGACTTTTCTGTGTTTTGCCTAGTTTTTTTCAAATGCCTCTTTGAGCATTTAAATGAGCTTCCACTATTTCTACAGTAATTTCTACTTCCACAGTCTAATTACATGAAAATATTTATTAATAACTTGTGTTTTCAGTTCCTTATTTAAAAATGTCTAAAAAAACACAAGCAAACAAGGATGACTTAATTATAAACAAGACTCACTTCAAATACAACTCACATAAGTCTGTACAATTTTCTTGTTTAGTCAGCCAGACTGATCTTTCACATATAGACATACTGGCATTAAATTTGATTTACCGCATTTGAAAATAATTGAGTAGTGGATTTACAGGAGTTGGTATTGGGATGTATCTTTTTTTTTGTTGCTCCAGTCTGACACAAATGGGATTTGCAGGCACATTTAACAAGATTAAGTGATCTTTGTTCAGTTTCTCTCCTTCCATTCTCTCTGTGCCATTTAGAGGCTAGAATTTGAAAGAAAAACAGGTGACAATGGTAGCGTATTCATGCCTATTTTCCAGCAGCAGTAAGAGGGAGAAGACAAACACAGTGATAATAAGCTCATAAGGGTGGCATCACCATGGTAAATTGTCAGAGTAACTCCTCAATAGGGCACAGAACTAAATTTAGAAGACTACACTGCTGGTGAGTCATTGATCACTGCAAAAGTAGCATGGTCTTCTGTTGTGAATACATCTGCTGCGTTTTGCATGCATGGGGATGCAGGTTGGTGGAGATCGAATTATACAATTGTACAAGTAATGTCTTGAATTGTCACAGGTGAGGTGGAGCAAACACCAATGCATGGTGGATCTGGATACTGAGGTTTATTTAAGAACCCTTGAGACTGAAGCTTTTAGTCTGCTTGATTTCCTCACACACTCATCCTCTCCTTCCCCACGAGCACTGTGTTCCCCAGTCTCAGTGTCCCTCCACACAGGGAGGTGGCTGCTGGCGGGGAAGGACAGGCAGAAAGCCCAGTCAGGTGATGCTGTGCCACTGCTCACACGTACCAGTTTCAGATGTGAGAGGTCTCTGGTCTAGCAGCCAGGGTGCTTGCTCATCCCCCAGCACTTGTTACCAGGCAGTGATCTGATCTCCAGGGTCTTCTGCAACTTCCAGGATCTTTTCTCCAGTCGTGATCTTCACCGCCTTCTTTTGCAGCCCCCAGATTTCCCCATCTAAATAGTCAATGTGCAGAAGGGAATGCACAATCAGCTCCTAATTGGTGGTTCTGTCTCACATCTTGTTATTAATTGGAGGAATCAGGACATGCCACATCTATTTAATCCCAGTGTTATCAAAATTTACAGTCAGCCCATACCATTTGCAGCTAGCAGGCTGCATACTCATAGCTCGTGCTTGCTTATGAGTTCAAAAGTTCACTTTTGGATAGTCACCCACTCACCCACAGACATGCAATTATCCTCTGCCTGTCAGTGTTCACAGTCTAAATTATCTTCACCTACAACAGTTCTTAAAAAAAAAAAAATAAAAAAGAAGCAGCTAAATCTTGACAGAAAAATAATTAGGTTTTTTCTCAAAATAAAACATCTCAGTGACTCTGGTGCATCTATGGCAGTGATAGCTATTAGGACTGCTGCCTTAGTGGGATACCAGGTGCAAAGGCATGCACTAAAGTTAGCTTGTTATGGTTGCAGTGCAATGACTCTGAAATAGAAAACAGGCTTTTTTTTTTTTTCTCCTACTACATCATACACTAGCCTGAAACAAATTTCAAATTTTTGTGCTTACGTTTAGATAAAATCAATAGTTATTTCAGGTAACATTTAGAAATTGTTCTTTCTTCTGAAATTCGTCATATTAGAGCACAGGTTAGACTTTTCTAACAGATTTCCAGGGACCACGGCTATCTTATATGACCTTTGGAAGAGGACCTGTGTAGTACATTGGCTCTCTGGAAAGGCTAGAAGAAATGAGCCCGTGCCCAAGTGGGGAAGAACTGGAAAGGGCTATGCTTTTTATATTAACCTTTTTTAAAATACCTTTCCTGTGGGAGATCCAGAGGAAAAAGGAAGAAAGAGGTGATACTACCTCCTGAAAATGCACAGAGTGTGCACAGTGGCAGGGTACATATCAGCAGGGAGACCACTGCCTAAGGTGCACATCGAATGCATGAAGAAAGTTCACATCTATCTCATACACAGCCAGAAAAGAGTTCAAAAGTGGCCAGTATATCTAGTCCATTGTATTTTACCTTTGGGTGTTAAAAACATTGTGAAAATAAATGTGCTTTTACAACAGATATTTTTTCAAAAACTCCTGCATATAGTCACGATTTCAGTACTGGCTATATAAAATGATAGAATGGGATTAAAGGAGCTAGATTATGCTCTTAGCTCTGCAAACATAAATCTGGAATAGCTCTACAGAGGTTTGTGGAATTATTTCTGATTTACTGTAGTATAGCTGTGAGACAAATTGGCCTAAGGAGTATAGCTGTCTAATATTTTCTTCTGTATACTGCTTTATTACTTTTCACACAGAGTAGGCAACCTTCTGTTATAGGGTGATTCAGTAGTTCCCCAAGACACTGTCGTACCATTATAACCATGCTGCCAGCCAGATGCATCAAGCTGACAGATAAACAGACTCTCCTTTCAATTCCTTGGTGTCAGTTGCCACCCAATGATTTACATCTGGAAATAAACATAATGAAAATTACTTCATGACAGCCCAGCATTTGGATGATGTCTTCATTGATCTAGACCTACTATGTTTTGAAGAAGAAATTTAAAACTTGTCAAGACAGTAGTCTCTGTGTCCGAAATGTCTGTTATACCAACAGAAATGACTTTAATTTGTCATTACCTTGAAAAAGGAGGAAAATAAAAACAATTGGAAATTGCCTGGGACATCACAGATGTCAGGGAGCTGTGCAGATAACCATTTCAAAAACGAAAGGTCTAACCACAGTGGAGGTCTAGTAGAGTGTGTGTTTGCTGCAGAGTCTTGCAGCAAAGACCTCAAGAACTGAAAACATGATTCTGAGTGAAGGAGACAACATCTGCTCTCTTAGTACTGCTGAGATCCATGTTGTCTACAGACTGGCATGGGGAGAGGAAGGATCAGGAATGAAAACAAGGCTTTGAGGTTCCTTTGCCCTACTGCTGCAAAGATTTACAGGGCTCGAATCCTCTAAGAAAAGAATTCGGCTTAGAAAAGTTGGGTAATAGAGATTGTAGGGGTGAGAGTTTCAGCTTTTTCAGAAGGGGTGAAAGTTGGACCAGGAAGCTGGAATAGGAGAAAATAGTGTAGTTGTTGAGGGAAGAGCACAGGTGAAAAAGGGTTTCTGGAAGAGCAAGGAAAACAAAGCTGAGATATAAGCTGGAGAGAGACCAGAGTGACTTTACAATGATAAAAAGGCTCTTTTAGCAAAGAGTTTGTTTTCAGGTTCTGGCTTCTGCTTGTGTAACCTAAATTCAATTCCCCTCTGACTTCTTTTGAGATGTAACTGCAACTAAACTTGTTTCCATAGTGCTCTACATCCTTATTCTGTGTACAGCTTGTTACTGAAGTTTATAACATTTCATTTGTAGAATTACAGGTTGATTAGCATTGATATCAGCATTGCTAATGCACTAGTGAAAATCAAAATAGTCTCACTGGCTTATGGGACTCGACTTGTTTGCCCTACTGGGTCTCACTCAGGCAAACTTACCGAAGCAAAAAAAATTTTCTAATTATCGAGCAAGCACTCTGGACAAGATCTGTGCATTGTCTTTCACAATGTCTTGTTTGATGCCCTGAATTTACCAGCACTTCAGAACACATAGTTGGGAAATGTGTCTTGCTCTGTGCTCCCAAGAGCCTGACGTAAAAGTCTCCTCACTACACACAATTTAGCATATATGGAAATTTTCACTAAAATGGAGTAAAAGGGTTGATCTGGGAAGGCATGCAGCCATGTACAGAAGCAGGTCAAGTTGTAATACTGTCCATAAATCTTATATTTGAAAAAATGGAAGCACTCAAGCACTGTGGAATTGTAAGTTCATGCGAAAAAACAAGGGTTCAAAAGAGACGGAACAGTTGCTTGCCCCAAAACCATGGAATATTGCTGCTTTGGCAACATTCCTGGATTAATGAGTCAAAGTTTGTAGCGAGAGAAAATGTTTTTAAAAGTGGAAAACCAGACAGGCTTTCTGACACGTAAGCCCTTATTTAAATATGACATGGAAACAGAAAACTTTAAAGTTAAACACAAGCTGAGAACAAGTATTCTGAACAAAACTATAAACTTTTATAGAATGATGTGATAAAGTAGTTGTAGCCAATGTGAAGAAGAGGAAATGTTAATTTATTACTTGTCAAAAATGGTGGTATGTGAGAAATGGAATGTGAGGAAAAATAGATTGGGATTCTACAAAATCTATGATTTCTAATATTTATTGATTTTAGTTCTCATCTTTTGGAGGCACTTTTTGTAAACAGGAGAGATGTCTGCCTTGGTGATGAGAGCAGGAGGGTTGGTACCAAAGGACCCATATGGTGAGAAATTTTTTCCTCCTGATTAAATGGGCATTTTGATCCTTGATCCATTGTCTGTGGGCTCCTTTTGATGTGCAGGGGCACCTTAATTTCAGCTGTATGGCTTACATGTGGACATCTGGTGCACTGGATCCTCCTGCAAATAGAGGAGCTAGAGATTCTCATGGTACTATTACAAGAACATTAATTCTAAGATCTGGTAGGATAGTGGCAAGTTCTATGCTGATTTATTCATGCTGATCATAAAGAGAAGCTCATCCTAATGATGATTTTAGGCAGGTGGGAGACATGTCTGAAGAATTTTTTCATATAAAAATTCATAAACTACATTATCCATTTCTAGCAGGCATACTTTCCTCACACCCTTTGGGTGCAAGGGCTGGACAAGTATTTCCCACACCACTTTTCTTTCTTCCTTTTCCTTTAAAGAGTCAGAGAGGAGCCACATTTTGAGTACAGCCATGCCCAGTTTTCCTTTAGATAAGTCACTCCAAATGACACCACTGCCTTGAAGCTTTGCTTCCCTAAGTTGCTCATACCTCAGCTGTTCTGTTCCATGCAGGTGAGCTGTTGAGATAGCAGAAGCCATACCTCGTGCTCATTTTTTCAAAACTGCACTGAATTACAGTTCCGCTGGAAGACCTAACATTGCATTATTCTAACAAATAAAATACAATTTTCCCTGCCCCAGGAATAAGCTAAGCAAAAATAAAATGATACAGCACAAGAAAATATTCAAGAAGCATACAGCTGAATACTGCTTAAAATTCAGGGTCATGTTCTGCCCTCAGGTATATTAGATCACAAAGCTTGTGGAAGTCATCATACAAATATATATTTATCTCGGGCCATAAATTTGCCCTCAATTTGGACATATTCATTTTTTCTGCAGCCTGTCTACTCCTTTGAACTCCTGTGTAAATTCCAGATCTGCCCTGCTGCTATTTGCCAGTACAGAAATGCATGAAATTGGGAAGACAGTTTGTTTAGTTGAAGATTTTTGCTTTTCAGGAATATCCTCCAGAGATCTAAGGCAAGTCAACCACTGGGTCAGTTCTTGCTTACCTGTTTGGAACCACGAAACAGAAAAAAGAATGATTGGAGAGCTCTCTTGTCTAACAGGCAGGGGCTATAACTAACTTATAACGATATTACGAGAATTTTCAAAGAGCTTAGATAAATTATAGGTCAACTCCCATTTTTTACAACTGACTTCTGAGTCTTAATATCAGTAGTATGAAATAATTTCAGTGTTTCTCCTTGTCTCTGAGTGTACATTTGTAACCTAAAGCTACAAAAGGTAGTATCTGGAGCAGCACCAGAGACTGCCTGTGTCAACTTCTTCCAAACCCCTTTCCCAGCCTATGCTTGATGAAGAATGATGACGTTGAATCAGCACAGTGAAAGAATTGCATGACAGTAAGAAGAAAAATGGACCTTTTTAGAAGTCATGGACATTCATGAACATTGGGAATAGACAGAGGATATGTGGGAATCAATGCAGCAGAAGTTTCATTTTCATCTGCTTGTAGGTGTTTCTGGACCGTAGGAGGAATATGTAATAATGGTTTTATAATCACAAGAAATTTGGCTGTAGGATGACATACTGATAGAGCTATTTGTTTCTGGTTTTACTCAGATTATTCACCAGTGTAAGCAACATGTTGGCATGAACAATGAAAACAGAAAGCACATTTTTCCCATTTTTAGTCAAGGATAACTAAATGTATACAATGTACAATGTTAATAATAGCATCACAGTGTGAATCACACTTAAAATAGTTGCTATTCCTGTCTCACACAATTTCATTAGCACATTTATGTACAGGGCTTAATTGACAGAAGAGTGGCAGTTCTTATAGGAACCATTTTTACAGGACATTTAAGTTTTAAAATTTGAAGAGATAGTATTGAAAAGACTAATGTATACTGAAAAATGTGATGCAATGATTGTTTTATCATTCCTTAGCCATTTTAACTTGAAGGTATACTTGCAAAGATACAAAAAAACCCCAAAACCTAAACTGAGTTTTATAGAACTCAGAAAGAAGAAATTATTATAGTTTGGCCTTCTCCTACAGTAAGAAATCCAAACAGAAGCGTAGCTGATCTTGACAGATTTTATTAAATCAAAGAACAGAATGTGATTTTTGAAGGTAATCAATGATAAGACTGCCAAAGGTGCACAATGCAAGTGGACTTCTGCCAGCTGTAACGGAGGAGGATGCATCCTCATCTTGTAGGGGTTGGAACAATTCAATGTTGGAACAAATAGCCCTGCCAAAATGCTCAGTATCTGCTCAGTAGGTTTGTGGGACCAGCTCTGGAAAATTTTGAATGAACTGTCATAAGCCAGTTACTGCCTGACTTCCAGTTTTATGCCGATCAACGTAAAAGACAAAAATGTGTTGCAAGGCATGTTCCAAGGGTCAAAGATCAAGGGAAGCTACAGCTGGCTCATTTACAAGGAGGCAGCATGACGAGGGTCAGAGAGGCATGACATAAGAAAGGGATGAAATCACCAGTGCTTTGACAAAATATCAGATGCACAGAGATGACGCTTTGATATTCAGAAAGGTACGTAATTTAGAGCTGTGCTATTTGAAAAACTAAACAAAACCCTTGTTGTCTTACATTTCCTCAAGGGCTAAAATTCCAGTGGTTAACAAATTCCTTTCAAAGTTCCTTCTCTTGCTTGTCAGCCTGGACATTCACAGGGAAACTCAGAAAGGGCAGAACACGATGTAGATTCTTGGGGGTTGTGTGGAAGTGAGGAATGACTTGGCTAGCAGAGAGGCTGTTTCCAGAGCGTCAGTCTGCAGGAAAGTGTACGTAGACACAGTGTGTGTCAGAGTGTTTTCTAGAGATACAGGTTTTGGAACTGACAAAGGATGGGAAATCATATTAAACACTCTCTGCATGCTTTGAATCAATTACCTCTTTGGATGTATTGTCATCTCTTTGAGCTCCAACCCAGAAAGGGTTAGTCTGGAATATCATCCTTTCAGTGGGAATTTTATGCTCCTTCCAACAAAAGTGAGTCACCATTGCCTGGCTAACAGGCAATGACATTTGTTGATACGAATGTCATACAGTGCATGTAGAATAAGAGGCATTGCAAATGAAATTATGTCAAGCAGAGATCTCACCAGAACCACAGACTCTTAGAAGGCAGGTGAGCCTACAAGGGTCCTCTGTAGCTGAAAGAGAGGTACATGCAAACATCTTGAAAAGAAGAACTTGTCTTACTCAACTGACTTAATATCTGGGTCACCCTCTGAAGGTGCCTCTACTGACTCCAGAAAGTTCCCAGGCAGACTCTTAAATTAGGTCCCTGAACTGCCTAAATGTCTGTGTGATCAATCGAACCATCTCTATGACTTCAGGTTAACTTTGCATCTGTTTCTAGTACAGAGTTTTTGTTTAACCTCATACATATGATAATAACTTTCTAAGTAAAACTTCAGAAACATTTTTTGAGGATTCTCCTTCTCTTTGCATCTTCTGCTCAGTTCAGAAAATTTGGAGATAGCTTTCTTTAGGCTTTCTTTTTTTTTACTTAGGGATATGATATTAGCTTTTGATAAAATCAAAATATCTGTCATCCTCTATCAATCACTGTAAATTTCTTAATGAAGAGATTGGTTTTGTTTTTACGGCAGCTGGGCACAGGCTGAGAATAATTCAGAAACATTTCAGAGGTTTCTAACTAACTGCATGAAGTGACACTGTTTTTAGACAACTTTTTATTTTCTCCTGGTCTTCCCATCTTCTTTTGGTGTTCGGAAATTATTTTCCATTTCTGTAACTCACTGGACATTAATCTCATTGCACTCCTGCTGAAGTCAATCCAGGAACATTATGGTTCTACAGTAAAATATAAATAACACAATCCACCCACAAGCATTTCTTTATGCAAAGTATGTAATTCCTTACCTAGTGACTTGCTGGCTAGTAAAAAAATTGTAATATTTATTTATGACAAATTGAATTAGGCTCAACTACAAAAAAGCAGAAAAGTCAAGCAAAAGCATATTATAATGTCTCATTTTAATAAGAGTCTCATCCTTAACTGAAGTTGTTGAAATTCTGATCACAATTTACTTGTCTTATTTTCTTGCTTCGGTTGGCAATGGTACCTACACCCATATTTTTTCCACAGTGAAAATGCTCAAATGTAGTAATTATTTGGGGGTATGGACTTTTTATATCTTTTACATTCCTCAACATTATGTAAAGATTCAGCCTTTAAAACTTATGACAGCAAACAGTTTTTTCCAAAAAATGTGGTATGATTATATAGTTATAATATTTAATGTTCTTTTGTTCCTACTTCAGCTAGAGTCATTATTTTTAATATGAAGTGATACTGTGACAATATTATTTAACATAGTAATTCAGCTTTCTTTAGGGCTGAAAGAATATGATTCTTTGTTTGTTATAAACAGTTACATTGCAAATGCATAATATTCAGTTTCAAGTAAGAGTAATTTACAGAATGGTATAATGTAGAAGCGTGAGTAATCACGCCTATCTTTCATGTGAACACTTGAAGTGACACTGATTGCAGTGGCATTCTGTATCACATCTTCCTTAAATAAAATGAAACAGGCTACATTTCACTCTGATTCATTGGGGTTTGAGGACTTGGATAACTATCTCAAACTCACACACCTCGCCGAGGTTGTCATTGTGGTGTTTAATAGGGGAGTTCAATACTTCGGTGAACTAAATCTCTCTTACATGCTTGTCTCTTTCCATTGACCATAAATAAAACATTGAACAGCTACATTCCTACGTGGGAATCTCAGCTGTGCACCTAAATTTGGATTGACTAAAACATGTAGAGAATGTATCTTTTTCCTTTAAGGTATTTTGCATTGTACAAAATAAAACTTTTATGTTAAATGCTGCTCTGAGGATATAGACAAAATGTATTTCTAGGAAAAGAAGCCAAAGGCTTATCAGAGGAAATATTAACAGTACGGAAAGTATGCAAAATAACTTCAAAAAAACTTACACTAAAATGGAGACTACTTGCCATCCACTTCTGAGTTTGTAGGTCAAAGAATGAAAGGACACATTCTAAGTGCAATCTGTCTTCTGTAGCTTAATTTGGGAATGATGTCTATTTAAAGCCATTAGCTGAATGGACTCTATTATAGAATAGTAGAATTGTAAATGACTTCTAGGCCATTTTTTTCATGAAGCAGCAAGAAAGTTGGATCTTCATAAAGCCTAGATAGCAGTCTAGATTCATAAGATGGTTTTGACACAGGGGTCCTGGTTTTCAGCAGGATTGACGAAGACGGGAATTTCCCTAATTTTCTGTTTGATGAAGATTTTCCATATCACATTTACTGACATTGCTCCCAGCTCTTTCAACTTTCTTTCCTTGTCCTTTTCCAGAAAATTATTTCCTAGATCCCTTGAAAGGAGAGGAACATGATGTAGGCAGCACTGTATAACACAATCTCACCAACTGCTTTCTTTAAATATATTTGTTTTGTGATGTCCTTTATGCGACAGAGCAGTCCCCAACACTGGGAACAGGCAGGGATTTAGTGCTGAAGTTTCTCCTTGGCCCCTTAATTACATAGGCTGAATGCACTCCACGAGTTTAACCCCAGAGTGTGAGTCCTTCTGTAGGTACATCACCGCTTTCAGTGAAGTCAGTAGGATCCTTACACGCAGCAAGGCTTACAGCCATCGTTCTGGTATCTTGTAAGTCAGCATAAATCAGATTGAACTCTGGTTTCCTATTGCCTGGTGATCATTACCAGGGTAACCAGAAGAGGGAAAAAGAAGAAAAAAATCCCCGAAAGAAGCATTATTAAAAATCTGCCCTCTGTAAAGCTAGTGAAAGGGTTCAGCTATTTGAGAAAAGTTGCCTGGGTAAAAATAGATTCCTCATTGATAGTCAGATCATTGAGACTCCATAAAAGGACATGCTATTGAAAAAGTTCCTGCAAACTGGCTTTGTTTGGCCTCTGACTGAATTGTGGGAGCCCTGAAGCTACCAGCAGCTTCCTGCCTGCCACTCCTGGAAATCCTTTAGATAGTACAAGCAATAAACACTACCCAGTGGGAAGCTGCAGAGTAATGTTTTACATTGATTACATGCTAACAGCAGGGAGAAGCTTGATGTGGACTTTCAGAAGTCAAATGTATGAGCTGAATACCCTTTTCTTATAAAAAATAACTTATCAAATCTAGGACACTACACTATCCTTTCAGATAAAGAGGGCTTAAAATTACATCCACAGTCCCCTTAAGCCAGTGACAGTGATGTGGCTCTGAAAAGCATGAAATTGTTTCTGATTCTCCAGTAAGTAAAATTATATCCATTAAAGTTAACTGAAAAAAAAACCCCAACAATGGGATTTGTATTTAAAATTTCATATGTTTGCCAGGTAGCACAACTAATTGAATTTCTTTTTCTTCTTGTTGAACCAAATAATTATAATACATATATTTTAGAATATATATTTTATAAAGTTATTTTCAAAACCACAAGTCCATGGAAACAAAATAAACACAGCTAAGCCAAGGTGAATTTATAGCAAACTTGACAAGGAAAAAAGGTGAATTGAATCTGATTGAAAGGTGTGGTTTGGTGACAGACTAAATCTCCCTATAGCTATGGGTATTGTCACAAGAGGAGATGTTCTTGCTCCATTGGAAATAGAAAGTTTCACAGGGAATTCATAATATTATGTTATATGAATAAAATGTTCAAGTTTTGGTAACTAATAATACTTAGTACTTTAAAGAATCAATGTGCATAAACTTGATAATGAGGCTAGTGACTTGAGGTTTATATGTAGGTTTCATTTTTGCTGATATCATTCATTACCTTTTATTGTGTTTAGTAACAGTAATGGTTTGTCAGCTGCATTTCTGTGTGGAAATCTCCTAGTGGGCCCTTTTGTGAGTTTGGCAGGTTTTGGGGTTTTTTTTCCAAGTTTCTGGTGTGCTTTTCATTGGTGTTCTTCTATAGCTTTCTCTCTGCTTTGGACACTGGGTGCCTTTCCATTGCTTTTCCATTTAAAAGTTCTAGCTCTAATTCTTCTGCCAAGTCTATCAGAAGGAAAGGGGCTGGGTTTAATTTTCCCAATGAAGGAATCATCTTGAGCCCTGGCAAAACCCTCCAAAACTAAGCTATGGGGGAGGCTGCAGTGTTCCCACTGCTACAGGAGCTATCTTTGATGGATGTTGCAGGACTGGCTGCCCTTAGGAGCTATTCTTACACACAAGCATCCAGTGCAAGAGACTGAGAAAATATTTGAAAAGAAAGAATAAGCTATTGAAAACTACTACAACAATACTTCATAAGATCTGAGGAGTACTCTCTTCAGTCCTCATTTAATGCTGCGTTGCTAACAAAATTATGTGTGAAGTCAGCTGCTCCCCTCCTCCACTTTGTATCACTGTGGGCTGCTGAAACACAGTAATTCAGCAGCTCCATCATCTGGTTGTATAAAGCTTTGGTGAAGATACTTAAAGTGGGTACATTTCTGATGCCAAGAGGAGAGAATTACAGCTTAACCAGCACAGGCACTTTCAAACATCTCTGGGGATGGCTGGTCCACAGTGTCCATAGATTCCAGGTTTTACAGGGACATGGACAAACTTGAGGAGAACCTCATGATGTTCAACAAGCCCAAGTGCAAGGTGCTGCACTTGAGTTGGGGCTTTCCCAGATACGAGTACAGATGAGGAGAAGTCATTAAGACTAGCCCTGCTGAGAAGGACTTGTGGATTTTCATGGACAAAAAGCAGGAGACAGGAGAGAGGTGGGGGCTCAGTGGGGCTGGGCAGGAGGAAACTGGTGGCAGAGGGAGTGGGGCAAGAGTATCAGGGACCTGGGAGCAAGTAGAAGAGGGGTGAGGGAGCTGGGTGGAACTGTGTCCTGCCCAGGCTGGACACCCTCTGTCCCAGGAACCGGCATTCCTGCCCCAGCCCTTGTCCAGCTGAGCCTCTAGCACAGACCCTGGCACTCACCGCTGCCCAGCCTGCATCACCACAGCCCTGCCTGCTCTGCCGTGCCTTGGTGATAGCCCCATTGTGACCTGTCTCTTCTGCTGTCACTGGGGATGGAATCCCAGCAAAGATCTCCTCACCTCTCTCCTTCCTTCTACATTTACTCCTTTTACCCATTCCCTTTTTTTTCCCTCCACTTTCAGCTGCTCCATTCTCCCATTTTCTTTCTTCCCCCTTGTTTCAGGGCCTGGTTACCAGAGTCTCTTGGGAGGCAGTCCTGAAGGGCAGTCCAGGAAGGCTGGGCATTCTTCTGGAAGGAAATCAGTTTGCTGAAATATACCTGCATGGCCAGGCTCAGAGAGTGGTGGTGAATGGAGTTACATTCAGCTGGCACTCTGTCACCAATGATGCTCTTCCCAGGGTTCAGTGTTGGGGCCAGTCTTCTTTACTCCACCACCACCAAGACCAGGGAGAGAACTAGAAAGGTAAAAGTGAGAAAACTCACAGGCAGGGATAAAGACTGTTTAATAGGGAAAGCAAAAGCAAAACAAGGAAGTAATTCACCACTTCCCATGGGCAAGCAAATGTTACAGCCACCTCCAGGAGAGCAGGTTCCTGTCACATGTAATGATTACTTGGGAAGACAAACACCATCACTCCAAATGCTTCCCCCTTCCTCCTTCTTCCCCCCCTTTATATTCTGAACGTGGTGTCACATGGTCTGGAATGTCCCTTGGGTCAGACTGTGTCACCGGTCTCAGCTGTGTGTCCTCCCATGCACCCCAAGTTCCTCACCAGTGTGGCGGTACAAAAAGCAGAAAAGGCCTTGGCTCTGTGTAAGCCCTGCTCAGCAATAACAAAACCAGCTCTGTATTATCAACCCTGTGTTCAGCACAAATCCAAAATACAGCCCCATACCAGACACCGCGAAGCCAGTTGATTCTATCCCAGACAAAACCAGCACAAGCTGCATCTAAAATGTCTTCTTTAAGATACCATAGACGGGTTTTTTGAGTTAAAAAGAGCAGTCCTTGTGAATTCTGCAGTTTGGGACTCTCTGGCATGTAATGCTTTGTTCAGACTTTTTCTATGATATTCCACACTGCAGAAGGAACAAAAGTGATTGAGATGAGAAATTGACTGAATGGCACAACAGTGAACCATTACCTCTAAATCAAGGTTTTCCCTATCTCCAAATATTTAAATAGGAAGCAATCTGAAAATTGTTACTAACTTTCTTCTCTGTCAACACAGAGTGTGGAAGCAGACTCTGCACTGGGACTATTACTTGCTGTGAAGGTAAAGACACTAGGGCAAGAGTCTCACATGGAGCGACTGGAAGTCAAGCTGCTGCTTAGAGGGTAAATGACCTCAGTAAGAAGTTAAAAAAAAATGCAAAAAGAAGCTCAGTTCTAGTAGCAATGATAAAGGAGAAAAAATTAAATATCAAGAAATCTTTGAATAAGCAAAGAACAAGAATTATTATTTTGGAATGAAAAGGGCTTTGCCACCTACCTTTCTGTACAGCAAGTGCCAAGACTTCTCATTATTCTGTTTCTTTTGGAGCCAAGGGCAGCAGAATCAACATGTTCTTTTGAGTACAATCCCCAGGGGATAATTGAAATATAATTGCATTTTTTATGAGGTGTTTGGATTTAAACTTTATTTTGTTTTAAGATACTTTTACTTTTTAAGAAAAAGAAGAAGTAGTAAAGTAGCTACTAAAGTCACTCAGGTTTATCCTTCTAAATTACTTTTACAGACTTCAATGGAAAAAGAATTTTTATTCTTTTCCCCTAACGTATAGTAATAAAAAAAGCAAATCACTCTTCTTCTATTTTTTAATTCTCATTTTTTAGGAACTACTGAGACAGTGTCAGTTCTGATTATGGATAATTACGGAGCTGGCACAGACATTCAAGGATAATTCAACAATGGCCTGAGCAAAATATAAGCAGAGAAGTACTGTAATAGGTACAAATAAAGTCCTAGCTGAGAGCTGGTACAAAGCACTCAAATGCCCCCCGCAACAGCTGGAGACACTTTTAAATCCTGCAGTGCTCTTAAACAATTCATTTGTGTTGGCTACATTTTGTCATCACTGGAAAAGATACAAAAATGGAAAAGTCATCCTACCTTCCAAACTAGCTCCTGCATAGGGATGTTGACTGTCTAAAATATTGGGCGCCTGTGCAGTCAAGGAAGCACTTGAACAGATCAGCCAATAGACACTGGCACAGACACTTCAGACAGGATGGATGACTTGTTCCCTGGAGATGCCAACTGCCCTTGAGTCCCCAGGCAGGGTGGGCCAAGGCACTCTATCCAGCTGAGGTGACAGAAATTACGTGGGGTGAAATCTACCCTTAGTCTTTCAGTACAACCAGGTTTACCAACCTGCAGAAGGAGTCTATTTATTTTATTTATTGCTTCATATTGGATAAGTTAAATGAATGTCAAGGACTTGTTTTTTAATTCAAATGTTTCTTCATTTGCTGACATCTGTTATCATCTCTAGTCAGTTATTAAAAAAAAATCAGCAAACAAGGTCTTCAGCTTTCCTTATCTGACAAGGGGCAGAACATTTCTAATGAATCAATCTTCATCATCCACTTTATTTAGTATCACACTGGCACAGGACATTGTCATTCTCTGTTTCAAAGACTGAAGTTCCTCATCACCTGTGTAAAAGGAAGAATAAGGTACTTTTCCTTTTAATCTTTGACAGTTTAAATTAAACTGTGTCTGGCTTTCTCACAGACAAGGTTCTTTTTAGACAGCAGATAAGGTCCAGTGTTTGAAGAACATTAATTATAAGTTCAAATGATAAAAACTGGCTGGAGTTGGCTAATTTTTACAAAAGGCCTTATCCTGTCGTGTTCTTTGAAAAAGAAAAAAGGAAAAAGGAAAAACCAAAAAGCCTCAGCACCCCACATGGGAAGAATCACATGCAATACACACAGTAAACTATCCTCTCATCTTTGCTTGAAGTTCACTTTATTGGCAAATTTGAAATAACAAAAATTACCCAACTCCTGTTTAGATAAGCATCTAATTTTTTTTCCTAAGTATAATCATCATCAAGTCCAACTTCCTGACCACTTCAGGGCTGACCAAAAATCAAGGCATGTTATTAAGGGCATTGTCCATATGCCTCTTAAACACTGATAGGGTTAGGACTTTCAAAGTAAGAGTTTGTTTCCTATGCATACTACTATAGACTAGGATAAAAATAAACACAACTGCAAGAAAAGAAAACTTCTTTTGGGCTTTTATCTTTCATTTCCAATTTTTGGTCAAACAGCTCATTCTGGATAATTTCATTCCTAATTCAATGCTGTATGACCTTGTCCATGGATTCTTGCCTACAGATGTTGCCTCTATATAATAGTGTCAGATACGATAAACTTCAAGGTTCTTCTTTCTCTTGAGAAGAACACTGTAAGCCACTCCATTTGCCCTGTGTTGCTCTGCTGAGCACCATTTTAGTGTAATCCTGTTTAAAATGTGCATGAAATATTGTAGAGGTAAACAGAGATTTGGGACCGAACAACGTAAATTATTAAAAGCACTAAAAACCTCTGCATGAATCCAATCTAAAAAGTATTATTTAAGTAAAAAAGAAATCCATAACATTTCTCAGAATAAATAAATTAGAAATGTTGCAATTACTCTCTCCTGATATATAAAGGACTAGTGAATTCCAGCAAGGTAAGAAAGCGAGATATTTAAAATGGATTTTTTTTCCCAGAACAATCAATACAAGAAATTAATCTTCTGTGCCTCCCTCTTGATATATTTGGGTTAGTGCATTTTAGGAAAGGACAAAATATACACACAGATAATAAAAAATGAAATTTCAGAGTCAAAAGCCTGGACTGTGTGCCCTAGTGCACAGAGTCAACACTGGTTATCAATTTAAAAATTAGCTGGGGAAAAGCTGCTGTATAACTGGCTGCTTAGGGGATTCAGGAGTGGAGTGGAAATTGTAACACTACACTGCTATCCTGGCCCAGCATAGCAATTTTAATGCATCAGGTGAAACATTGCAGCCCGCACTGCTGGCAAGGAGTCAGAGGTGTACCTGAATTGATGGCACTTCATTCAGTGAGGCAAGCCTTGTTTTTGCAGAGATTTTTCAAATCCTAGATCTTCCACGTCCTGATCTTTTCACAGAGGCCCAGAGTTTCTTTTGAAAGGCTTGTCAGACTCAGCAGGGTTTCCTCTGATTCACACTGGTACGAGCAAAATGCAAACAGACCAAGGGCTGTCACCAGATGTTTCTACACAAATGACTCTGGCAGATTTCAGGGGCTGACTCAGGCTCCCACAGCTCTTCACTGCTTTTGGCTGTAGGAACCTCCCCAACAGCCGAGCTTCCGAAGAGGAGTACCAGAGCACCTGAGCCTGGGACCCAGTGAAACTTCCAGACTTATTTCACAAGGACTGAAGTCTCACTCCAAATGTAACAAACTAAAAAGAGAGAAACAAACCACAAAAAAACCCAACTCAACCCAACCCAACCCAACCCAACCCAACCCAACCCAACCCAACCCAAACCAAACCAAACCA
>VZRR01002050.1:133147-199230 GCA_013398015.1 Oreocharis arfaki | reverse complement strand
CCCCCCCCAATTTAATGTAGTTCATATAATGAGACATCCTATGCTGATATAGTTTATGCCTAGAAAACACTGTAATTTACTGCATAAAACCACTTTATCAAAATCCACACAGCATTGTTTGTGGGTCTTCACAAATTTATGAGATGAGAGTGATGACTTAGAGCAGCTGTATATTATACAGTGGGTAGGTATACTATTTTGATTACACTTCTTCTATCTAGTTTGAAGTAGATTTCAGGGACTTTAGGAACACCCACACAATAATTGGTAGCGGTCATGCAAAGACTATAAGGATCCAGATATTTTTTTGATTATAACTCATGACCAATTAAAGTGGTTAGTAAATTTCCCTTAAAGGAAATGCTTTCACTCTGGAGGAAAAATGGGAATTTGGAGAAACTTGAATGACTATGGTAGAAATGGGTTGTGATGGTATTCTTGCTGTTTTCCTATGGGTTTCTTTTGTTTCCAGAGAAAGTACTGGGAGATAGAGGGGATGTTGAATTTATACCAATTGTTGTTTTGGGAATTTATCAGATTTTCCTTTTCCTTTTTATTTTTTTCCCCTTGACATTTAGAAGAAGCTAAGCCAGTACAAGTCTTGGTTTCAATGTGGTGAATTTCACAGCTTCCTAAGTGCTTCCCTCTTCTCCTTGAGATATCTGTGTGTTTTCCAGAGAAAGGGAAAGCTTTGATTTTTTCTTCCTTCATTCATACATAGTGGTGTTTGTGAAAGGACACTTGGTTAAGGAGAGCTGCAATGTGAAAATGTTCTCTGCAATGTTGTACTTGGGCATATGGTTCTACTCATTGAGAAAAAAAATAGGGAGAAAAAGAAAAAAGAGACTATAATGAAGAAAAAAAATACTAGCAAAAGTAAGATGTTTCCAGATGTTTCCAAAATTAAAATGTTGTTAATTGTTCATCACGGCCAATGACCGCACTGAAAAAGAAAACATTGTTCCTTGCTCAGATTAGTCTGAAATGACTATGAACACATTTAAAGCAAGCTTTCATCGTCACCCAAGGGTATTATATATAATTATGTTATTGGGCTGAATTATGGACTCTAAATCTGTGGGGTTTATTCACATAAAGTACTTTAATGGGTATAAAAAGTGATGGAGCTTGTAAAGTTATTATGAAGCTAATTTAGAAAATATGAATTAGTGAATTTTGCTCATACCAAGATTTTATTTTACTTACTCACTTCTATATCGCCACAGAATATAGTGACATTTCAAAAAGCAGGAAAAATAAAAATTTTTTGGCTGAATTAGGCAGAAATATTTGACAATATGTAAGTCATAGTTCAGAATATTGAAATAAATAATGCTTCAAAAAATTTACATATATCGTCTCACATGCATATTTCATTTAAAGATTAAATTTCTTGTAAAAAAACTATGTTCACTTTCTCTTTCCCAGAACATTCATGCAAGTGGAAAGTGTTGAAATTGGACCCATTCTCTGTTTTCACGTTTTTAACTTCTACTGTTACTAAATTTTGTCATTCTGAACATATACTTTTCAAACATGAATATTTATGCATAACTTTTTTACAGTTCAAGCTAAATCTTGGCTACGAGTGCTCTAACTTGATATACTGTAAGCACAAACACTTGTGTTTCCATAGTAATTAGAGTAATTCTGTATATTAAAAATATTCTGGCAAGAAAAAAAAAAAAAGAACTACTGTCTAAAAATCATTCTGAGAAATGTATAGGTCATTGGCCAGATGTCTTGTGCACATTTATTTAATTTAACAATGTTCTGTGAACCTGTAATCTGCATGAATCTTTAGAATAAACCACGCTTTTTCTGTCCTTTAAGAACTTCCTTGTAAAGGTGACCAAATTCTATTGAATTTTGAATTTTGTTTCCAAAAATTCTGGCTAGTTTTTCTCCTATCTTGAAATAAGAACATTACATCGGTATGAATTTAGCATATATGTGTTACTCATATGAATGCATTCTTCATATTATGGGATTTTACAATCGAGAAATACAGTTTTCAAAATGTTTGCCAAACTTTGACTGTTTCCATTATAACTTAGGTGCAGATGTGTCATTAATGACACAAGTTTGAATGCTGTGTCTGTGGTGGGCTGACCCCGTCTGTCAACTCAGACCCCATTCAGTCACTCTCTTGCTCCTTCCCAACCAGGCTGAGGGAGAGAATTGTAAGGATAAAAGTGAGAAAAAACCCCTTGGGTTGAGATAAACCCTCTAGTAAGCAAAGGGGAGGGGTGGGGGGAAGAAGGAAAGCAAAGAGTCATGCAGAAAGTGATCCATAACCAACATCAAAGCAATGCCCTGACAGTCCCCAGGCAATGGTTATTCCCTCTCCATTTTATTGCTGAGCACGTTACAGGGTATGGGGAGCATGCCTTTGGTCAGTTGGGGTCAGCTGTCCTGACTGACCAAATCTCATTGACTCTGACTGTCAATCTCTCGCCACCTCAGCCTCCTCTCTGGGGCAGCACAGTGAGAAACAGGGATGGCATTGACATTAAATAGCTGAAACACGGATGTGCCATCAGCACTTTCTTTGTCACCAGTCAAAAACATGGCACCATACAGCTGTGAAGAAAAATAACTCCCTTCCAGACAGACACAAAGCTGTGAGGATGCAGAGAACACATTTTAGGCATTTGCATGACGGAGACCCAATCGTTTAGCAAAATTAATGATATTTATTTATTTTATTAATAATTTCTAATTCTCTTCGTTTGCAATGGCCTGAGCATGTACCTGGCTTAGCTAATATCCCCTCTTTTAAAATGTTTGTCGCTCTCTCATTGTTTCTAACAGGAGTCAGAACAGACCTGACCATCATCAGTGTCCATTACAAAACACAGAGGCCAAGAGTGCTGTCATTCAAAAAACAGGTGGAAGGAGAATTCAAGGACCACCTCTTAAATAATTTGATCTTCTCCTCTACTTGAGAGGAGGAAACAGTGACACCAAGTCCTGTCAAATAGTCTTAAAAGCTGAATAAGATGGATCAAGTTCCTCTTCTCCCATTAAAACAGAAATATTTTGAAGCCTCAGATGCAAAGCCCAGGAGTGAAAACAATGGAGTAGAATAGTGTCTGGATGCTCACCTGAAAAGAAAAGCTTGGCTCTACATAACTCAATCTTAGCTGTCTGCTGATTGAATAACAGAACTAGTATTATTTATTGACTTAATAATTTTTTGATCTTTGCAATTTTTTTTCAACTTATGTTTTCTACTGTCTTTCTGACCCTTCACTTTTCTTCTGGTCTTTAAAGGAATCTGAAATCACTCATTGTGACTTGTTCTTTGGATTCAAGAACTCATATGAAATGCATAGCATAAAATTGAATTAGTAGATTAACTGATTGTAATAGAAGATTTGCAATTACAGAGTCTGACCTTTGTAACACAGTCCATAAAATTTTGAATCAATTCTGACTGGAACTGGAGCATATCTTTTAGATAAACATGCAGGCAGCCTCAATTTTAAAAGCAGTCAGTGACAAAGATTTTATGATAGTTTTTCCTCTTAGGTAAAAATTTGCATTTTACTTCTAATCACTCAGTCAGTTTCAAGTTTAATAATGACATTGTGATACTCTATACCTGTCAACCTCTGCATTTTTCTTTAGGATGGTCAGCAGAGGACTGTATTTGTAAGAAGTCTATTCTGTAATGCAAATAGACAATATGCACTATAGGAAGACACTGAATTCCAGCTTTTGCTCAGATCCTCTCCTTTGCCTCTCAAAATGTCACTAGCTCACAACTTATCACATCAATTACTTCAGGACTGGAACCTTCCACGTGTAGGGCTGAGCTGCATTACACACACAGTCCTCACCAAGCCCCATCATAGAGAATCGCCTTAAGCTGACGGAAGGAACTATTTCCTGCTGGCGGATTGATACCACCCTCCCCAAGGAAGAAGGCTAAGCCATGGAGCTTTGGCATAGGAGTACCATAGGTTGGGGACCTGAGGGCATAAGTAAACTGGTTACTGGGTATACCTCTCTACATGTTTGAGCGTATAAACTTACAGCTGGAAAACTGTAATGTGAATTGGATCTCCATCTTTCGCTCCAGAAGAGCAACGCTTGTTTCCAAAACAGATTCATATGCTATTTTGGTAGCATATGGTCTTGTTTTATATGTATGTTGGCATTTGTTGGGATAGAAAATACAATACAAACATGACTGATTAGGAAAATTGTTCATCAAGAGTGAAACTAGAAGAAGAAAAGATTGCTGTATTTAGCCCAGTGTATGATCTTGACAGGTACTTCCTGAAGAGCACAGTCCTTCACTTAGTTTAGGTGGCCAGTGTGAAGCCCTCAGGTTTTCAGCATTTGATATTGCTCCCTAAAACCTACCTTGTAGATTTTCTTCTTCACTTTTTAGTTAGTTTTGTAAAGGAAAATAATATTAATTACTTTTTTTCAGCTGTCCCTTTTTTCTCTTATACATAGTGGAGGCAGAAGTGTCAAGGAAAGATTACTTCAAACCTCAGTAAGAATCTTTGTAAGGGCTTTTGTTACCATCGGGAATCTTGTATTAAAAGAAAAAAAAAAGTTCAGTAAGTTAAGAATTCACCTTTCTAATACTAGCCCAGGCTTTTGGCTGGTTGGGAAATTGCTGGACTATGTCTGTCCCTGGTAGATAGACATCTATTTCATATGGAACAGTTAAAATTGTGCTCCCTGGGACACATCAATCACCAGTCATTCAGATCATATCATGCATCTTTCAGCAAGTTGTATAATGGAAAATTCCATAGAACTCATGAAAGCTAAGCCAAAAATCTGCTTCAAGTAAGTGCTTCAGTTGCCAAGAGTTTATGTTTCTAAACTTTTTGTAAAAACAAAATTATATTCTTTAGCATTTAATCGAAGAATTTATTAATGTCTTTTAAATTTGAAACCCAGTTTTATCAAAAATATTTTTTAGGTATATGCTCTTCAATATTAAATATGTCACGCAAATGCTGGGTGTGATCAATCAGTTCCAGATATTCTTGGAACTGACAATGGAATATTTTTTTTTATGCAGAGCTCCATGAATTGCTTATTCCTTCAATCTATAACAACACCACTGAAATGAAGAAAAATTGCTTAGCTCTTTCCTTCTGTTTTTGTAGACAGAGCAATCAGATGTTAGGGTTGATGCCAGAAAGGTACAATTCATAAAACCGTCAGATTTTTCCTCTTACCACGCGGTCTTTGATTCCCAGTAGTGTGAAATTATCTTTATGTGCCTTTGGTAATACTGGTTTTAATGTTTGCAAAGCCTCTGGAAACTCTGGACATTTGTGATCAAAATATTACTAGTTGAATGCTCTTTAGAAATTCTCTGCAGGTCATATTCAGACTGTTTAAGTTCCTCCTGAGGTATTATCTGCCATTCACTGTCTTGATCCTGTTCCCCTCTAAGAGCCATTATGTCAGCCCCTTCAAAAACCTTCAAAGTTGCTGTCTGCCTTACTGACTTACCACCAGGAATTTAAGTGAAATTTAAATCTGTGAATATTCACCATGAAAAAGAAAATTGGTATTCTAGTGTGGCCTTTGAATTTAAAGTACATCTGGAGTATATTTTTCTCTTTATGTACCCTAACCCCCTGTATTTTCTGTATATTGAGGACACTTGGCTACAAATTTGAAGAATATATTAGATACATATTAGATAAAAATTAGATCACATACTAGATTTTTAAAATGGATAGGTTTAAGTGTATTTCAGTGAAACATATTTTTGCAAAACAGCATTTGTGAAGGTGTTTTAATAGCCACACAACTATTCTGTGGAACAAAACATAAGTAATTATAACAAAGTATAGAAAGTTTGCATTTTAAAGAAATGCAGTGCCCCTTACACAACCGAAGAAGCATATGTGTGACAGCATATGTGTATCTTGGAGGCTGAATATAGTTTTGGCCAAGGTGATTAAACCAATTTTTGCTGATTCTTCAGCTTTTCCTTTTTCAGAGGCCCCCTAAATGATGTGTTCGTTATGGTTTAATAGCTGCTCTCCATCTCCATCTCCATCTGAGCAGGTTGTGAACTATGCTGTGTGCTGCTTGCATTTGGTCTGCTGTCTGCACTGTGCCACTCAGCACTGTGCTGCCTCTCTCTGCACAGCACTACTGGTGATACTCAGAGATGCTAGACAGAAGATGAAAACTAGCCCAGGGTTAATCACTCCCACCCAATTCAAATTCCAGTGTCATTCTTTCCAGAAATACCAGTTCAAGGTACAGAATGGGTATGTCTCGAATAAAACTCTATTGGAAAAGTTAGCACCAGCGACAGAAGACAGCCCTAAGTCATCATAGCATCAGCACAGGTCAGATGCTTGCATTTATTTTACTTATGAGCTGTATTAGAGAACGTCATAATCAGGTTGGTGTTCGCTGCTTGAGACCACAGTCTATCTGTGCCTGAAGGGCAAAATGCTTCTTTCCTCACACTGAAGATGATGGTGATAAATAATGACCATAATTACTTTTTAAGTGTTAGAGAGTGCACTCAATCGCTTGGAATGGAGTAGGACCTATTTTTGCACAGGTCTTGCAAACAGCTAAAAGANCCCTCTGAAGGCTGGTCACTGCGCTTTCCCTGGCTGGGGGAGCCATAAGCCAGCTCTGGTTTTGTCTGCTCCTGCAACACGGCGGCAGCAAAGGAGGAGAGAAGATGGTCTCTGCATGGTGACCTCAGGAGATCTTTATTCACATGGTGAGCAGAGGCAAAGACCAGGAATGGGGAAGGGTCTGGGCTTCTGTACACGGGGGCGGAGGGTGGGGACAGAGAGAGCACACAGGGCAGTGGTCTCAGGGCACAGGGGCGGTACATGGGCGGAGCTGGGGTACAGGGGCCAATAGGGAGAACCTGAGGGAGCAGCCAGGACCAGAGGCAGGGAAGGCAGGACACTGTGGGAAAGGGGCTATAAGGGAGAAAAGGGGTGGGGAAATACATTGCTTTTCCAGGGAGGAGATTGCAGCTTCTAGGTCACTTCACCTTACCCACAGAATGCTTTTTGAATGCGTGAGAAAATGCAAGCACGGCTCAAGGTGAGAATTCATTATTTTGAGAGTATCTGAGAGAAGCCAAAGGAGCACATAATATATGTATTCCAGCTATGTGAAAGACATCATCTCTGGATACCTATCTCCTCCTCTTCATGCTCCTATCCAAAAAGCCATAAGGTCCATGGGACCTCTGGCTCTCTAGAACAGTAGAACTGATTAAAGTAATTCACCACCTTCTAAGACAAACAAGAGTTACTTAGATTATTTTGACCAAATAAAATCTCACTCTCCAAGAGAATGAAGGTAGACCAAAGAACTCCCAGCGGAATGAAGAAATGCAAAGTAGCTATGCTAGATACAGAAGTCTTGACTGACATTGTGCATTAGGGGAGACAGGATGTGTTGTGAGGAAGGAGATAGCAGGAAGCAGGATGATTGCTGGCATTTAAAGAAAGCTACTTGACTTTTATCAGATAGGGGGAAAAGATTATTTGGCACTCACGTTAATTACTGAAGAGACATAGGAGACTTTAATTTTGAAGCTAAGAATGATGGGATACCTCATCAAAGGTGCAGAATAAATTTTACTTGGTCTAAAAAACTTAAATATGAGTAAGGGCATTTTTTTCTTTTTGCACTTTAAATTGGAGCAGAACTTCGCTAGAAGCAATTTTGTTTAGCTTGCTACCTCTGGCTGTTAAAGATCAGAGTTCCTTCCTGAACTGACCTAATCTGGCAAAACTTGGGACAAAGTTCAGCAGCTACAGGTTAGACAATATATCTGGGGTTTTACTGCAATTTCCCAGTGAACACCCATGAATAGAACTGGAAGAAAAATGTTTTCTCATCACAGTAAGTTCCCATTCTCAACTTGAATTAAATATTCAAAATGCGAAAAGACATTCATGAATCAGCAGTCTAAAAATGTTCATTAAATATAAATCAACACTTCTTTTTCAAAAAATATTTTCACTGCTCTCTTGCATTACTTCGTAAAATAATTAATTAGTGTTTTCTTTCAATATGACCCAGTATAGTCGTAAAAAAGAAGATATTTTTAAAATGAAGAAACACTGATTTGGGGGTGGGGGGATTTAAATGTCAAAGCATTTTTCCAAAATATTTTATCAAAAAGGCTGTCTTTATTTAAACAGATTTCACTTTGACAAACTGGCATTTTATAACAAAATACAGCTATGGTGTAAAATTTCTTTGCAAGCTTAATCACAGATCTATGAAATACCACTGTCTTGTATGATTAAAATTATCTATTGGAGCATTGCGTATAAATCTGTCTTTATGTCAGTGAGAGCTCTGTAAATAGATACAGACCACTGAATTATCAGAATCAGTGGAAAGTATGGAAAATTGATACAAGAAGTAATGATATTAAAATATAGGCAGACAACAGGCCTGCATGAAATATTGTCATTGCCCCTCTAAAAAGTTCCCAATTAGTGTTCCATAACCCCAGTCTTTGAACTGCAACAAGTCATTGTCTCTTCAATTATTTTTGAAATTCCTGTGTGATGAAAAATCCTTTCTAAACCTACAGACTCTAGTACTTTGTTATACAAAAAGCGTTAACATATTTTGTCTAGTGGTCAAGTGGCTTTTCCCTGGCCACTTGTAGCATCATACTGGAAATATTGCATGTGGCTAAGGTCTGACAAATCTTGTCGGATCTTGCCACTGTGGGCCAGTTTAACAGCCTTTTGTGTTATACTGGGCTAAAGGATGGTACTGGACAAATTTCAAACCTTAGCTGAAATCTGGTCTTGTTAAGGACATGTATAAAAATAAACCTAGGTGGCCACCAAGCCTGAAGAGGAAGGGATCCCACTACCATGGGCATCATACTCTTCCCAATGAATGCTTCAGAGAAGTGATGGCATGCTGTAAAATAAACTCCTCGCCTCTGAAGAAAGAATATTGGCACTCTCAACCCAACCCGAAGTGACATTCAAAGGACAAGCATAATTTGATGGGAAAAAGGTGAATAACAGTAACTTTTGTTGTGTAGCAATTACAAGGTTATAATTTATGAGGTTTTCAAGTATAATTTGGTCTGACTGTATAGCATCAAAACTGGACTAATGATTTGGATAAATACATTGCTAAAATCCTGATGGGATAAACAAGTTGTTCTTAGTTCCATATGGTAAATACGTTCTTTTTTTCTCACAAGAATATTTTGGGTCTGCATCACCATTTGTTTGATCCAGATACTTCTGTTTCCTTTTGTTGGAATGAGAAACACTACTTCCTGGAGTCATTGTTTTCTCAATGTTTTAGTTTGGTCTAAAAGATCAGGAACAGAAAATGAAGTTTTATTTTCTTGATTATTTTTTGTGTTCCAAAACCATGGCTTCCTTTGTACAAATCTTGGCAATAGATCCCAAGCACCACAAGTACAGTCTGGGCAGAGAATGGGTTGACACTAACTTTGGAGAAAAACATTTGGAGGTGTTTTGTGGACATAAAGCTCATTATGGCTCAGCAATGTGTGCTCACATGCCAGAAGACCAGTTGTATCCTGGGCTGCATCCAAAGCAGCGTGGAGAGCAGGATGAGGGAAGGGATTCTGCCCCTCTGCTCCACTCTGATGAGACCCCACCTGCAGTGCTGTACCCAGCTCTGGCGTAATCAACACAAGAAAGACATGGACCTGTTGGAGCAAGTCTAGAGGAGGCCATGAAGATCATGGAAAGGCTGGAACACTCTTCCAAAGAAGACAGGCTGGGAAACTTGGAGCTGTTCAGCCTGGAGAAGAGAAGGCTCTGGTGAGCCCTTTGAGAAGCCTTCCAGTACTTAAAGGGGGCTTACGAGAAGGCTGGAGAGGGACTTTTCAGAAGGTTGTTTAGTAAGGGAACAAGAGGGAATAGCCTTGAACTGAAACAGAGCAGGTTTAGATTAGTTATTAGCAGAAAATTCTGTGAGGGTGGTGAGACACTGGAACAGTGTCCACTTCCCAGAGAAGCGGACTAGCCATACCTGGAGATGTTTAAGACCAGGCTGGATGGGGTTCTGAGTAACCTGGTCTAGCTGAACATTCCCTGTCCATAGCAGAAAGGTTGAAACTAGATGATCTTTAAGGTCTCTTCCAACCCAAACTATTCTATGGTTCTATGACCAAGATGAATAAATTTAAAGGGGAAAGTATTTTACAACTGCTCTGGTTCTTAATTTTCTAATGACACAACAGGCTAATAATTTCTCATGTATCTATTGAACATGCAGATCAACATTATACCCTGAACACAAAGTTACATTTACAGATGCACATGAAAAATTTAGAATGTCCTAGACTGTTTTCTTAAGATATTGGATTTATATGAGAAGATGTCTCCCCAAACCCAATCAGCATTTTAATTTCTCTGTAGTTACTTTAACTGAATGATATTAAAAGCCAGCCAAAGTAAATAACAACAGGGACAGTCAAGTTAGCATGTCAAGGGAGTCTTGTTTACAAACTATAGCCAACATCAATTTATTTCTGGCTTCAATTCCTGACCTCCATTTTAAAGGCAATTATTCACAAATGACAAATCTTATGAAGTCTGAGGACTGGCATGTTATGGATCTTGTAAGTATAATAACCATATATTTACTCATTCTAAAATCTTCATTTGGCACCTCCAAAATGCCAGGCAGATTTAGCAGCCAGATGCCTGTTTACTGAACTGATATATGCAAATAATATTTGTAAGCAGTAAATTGGCATTCTAAGATGGTGTCTCTAGTACAAAAAAAAAAGGCAAAAATATATTCTAAACTTGCATATACTTTTATTACTTCAGAAACACCATAATCAAGACTATTGTCTCTAGACAAAAGTATTTTTTTCCTTTTGCTTCCACAAATAATACATTGATGATCCATAAATGCCTTCTCTGCTGGAAGTCCAAAAAGCTCTTAGACTGCAATAGTAAAACAGGACTTGCTTGATTATCCTGTTATTCTTTTCAAATATACTGATTTTTTTTTTCCAAAACAATCAAACGTTTTCAACTTTCTGAACATTTGCAATTTTCTGTGGTTTATTCCACAGAAGTTTTAATTCCACCCCTGTGCCAATAAAAATGTGGGGGAAAAAGGTGGAGAATAATATATATTTATAGAGAGATCTAAGTAAGAATAGCAGATGCTATCTTTTCACCAATGTAAATATGTGGTATAGTTTATCCAGTAAACGTGATACAAATTATTATTATTTTTGAAGTAACCAAGATGAAACATTGCCAGTCATTCCCTTTTACTGTAGAAGAACTCCTTCTCTGAGAGCTATTGTTTATCTCCTTATTTAAATTCTTGTTAGTGTTTGTCAGAGGCAAGCATCATAGATATTTTTTTTCTAATACTGACAATGTTTGGTAGCAATCAGAAAAAGCCTTCAGTATATTGCACACATTTTGATTTACATGTAAATTCTCACTTAGTTAACAGCTTTATTTATCTTGTTGATATCCCAAGGAAATCAATAGCTGACAAGAGTTTGAAATTAAAATGCAGTCAAACAAAAGTATCCTCAGAACAAATAAAATTACCTATTACCATTGAAATTGCTGGACATCTTTGAAATATTTAACACAGAATTAACAATAATTTTGTATTACAGAGGACCTGTGTAACATTCATTAGTGTCATGCCTGAGAGTCTTTTGAAAGTAATTAAATAATGTAAGACATGGTTCACTATTTGTTTTAATGGTATATTGAAAAAGAGACAAAGTTATTTGACTTCTGTTATGTAGAGGTATAGATACATCCTGAGCATTTTGAAAAATAAAAACACAACAAATACAGAGACACATTAAAGCATTTAGGTGTATTCAGGTGCCCAGCAGTTATCAGGAAGCACATGAAAGCCTCACCTAACTTACAGATTTTCACATAAAGCATTCTTTCCACTAAAGTAACTTTTTAAATATATCTGTAGGGAAGAACTGTGGATTTGGGTCCCATAATGGTCCACTTAAGTCCTATATGATGTGGTACTAAGAGTCACTGAGATATGTATGGATCCTGCCACATGAGAACAGGCTGAGTTTAGATTGATTAGGGAGACAGCACAGGGAGAAGATAGGATCCCATATTCATTGTTAGCTGGAGTTGCCTCTGGTTCCTAGGAGTTTATTTTGTTTCTTTTTCTCCTGCAAAATAATGGCTTGGTAAGTACATAGATTTATCTGGTTGTATTTATGTATATACTTGAAAATGAATTGCTGAACTCTTCACAAATACTGAAAAACACTGAAAGAAAGCTGAGTTGGAGTAATATGTATTCTGTTTGCAAGTCTCATGCTATTACGGTCCTCTTATTTGCAGGAACTAGTCTACAGTGTAGATCAAGAGTATAAACCTGGCCTCCTAGCAAGGTATCTTTCACCAGGACAAATTTTTCCCCGGTCTTCAGTCTACTCCTTGTTCTTCTTTTTCCCAAAAGCCTTCAGGCATGGCTGGGAACCAAGAGGTTTGTTCATCCTTCATCCTATGACTGAAAGTACATTCCCCAAAGGTGTACCCTACCAGGTGAATAACGCATATCCATTTGTATGAGGAGCATATGTGTAGGCATTTGGTCATGCCTGTGCCCATATGTGTGATACACATACTTGTTCCTTTGCAGCACCAGACATGTCTATGAGAAGACAGAGGCTGTGTGCATTTTGTATATGCAATGGATGCATGGGATATCACACGTCAAGGAAGAGGCTGAAGAGTCATTCTGTCTTAGGTGAATATAAGTGGCTCCATCCCCAATTTATATATTAGCCCCAGTGAATCTTCTTGTGCTCTATTTCACTGATCCATGGCAGGACTCATCAGGAAAGCTCTTCTGGTGGATAAGACATACTCCCACAGGTAGGAAATATCAATCAGCCCTCCAAGACATTCTGACATCAGAGAAAACACAGATTCTTTGAACACGGCCCATGCTGAACTCCAGCTGGGAGCAAGCCCATGAATGGACATGAGCAATGGACCAACATGTTCAAGGAAAACTGTCTTGGTAAGCAGATGGGATGATGGATGCTATACTGTCCGTAGCTTTCATAGAGTATATTTCCAGAAATAAGGAATCACATTAGAATTGATTATGATCCCTCTTGTCTCCAAAAATACAAAAGAGATTTAGAAACCCATTAACAGCCAGTACCATGGTTCGTGAGGACTCCACAGAAGTGTGTTTGAACTGCAATTGACTTTCTCAGAATATTCTTAGGAACAGCTTTTTCACTTTCCACATAAATTTTACTGTAAAAAGAAGACCTTTCAATAAGCTTAGAGAATGCACAGAATACAGGAAATCTATCTGTCCAGCTCCAAACTTGAAAAGAATACAGCACAGGACTTTTAGTAGATTATGACACTGTACAAATTTTGAGGAAAGGTTATCTGTTTGGATAAAAGTAGAAATTGTGAATATCAAATTGGGAGAGAAGATAACATTGAGGTGAAGATAGTTGATTAAACCTCAGGAGAGATGGATTTAACTAATATCTCTGATTTCTTGCCAATTTTATGACTGTTACTTCATACCTCTTTGCTTCGGTCTACACACTAGATAAGATATTGCATTCCTCCTAGCTCTTGTTCATGTTCTCTCTTTAGAATATGGCTTCTTCCCTGAATATCTCTGATGAAAAATGCATGAACTGTGACATTTCTACACAAACTCTTTAGTGACTCCAGTTCACGGTTCTGCAATCCAAGAACAATCATGAACAACCACAGGGAAAACCTGAATCCCCGGATACTCAATGAAAAACCAAGGATAAGTGGTATGGAAATAAAGAATGATAATCAGAATCCTTTCAAAGAACATTACATACCAGACAGACAAAACCCATAAAGCTCTGACTTGTTTTTAATAGCAGCTGAACCATCTGTCAGTGGTAAATTCATTGACCGGTGTCATCAGATTTACAGGAACACCTAAGCCTGTGTACTGTATGAAAGCAGAGGCACTGATAAACATGATAGAGTCAATAGTCATATCTTTTTAATTCCTACACTTCATCATCGTCCATCGTACTTAGATAGTTTCTAAGCATTCTGGACATGAACTGATGTTCCTGCAGTTTCAATTAGCATTTAAATGTTATATTGCAAGTCATTATTTTCCCCCCATAATTTTCATGTTTTGATGGGCTCTGATCCTAGCTATGTGTATTGCTGTAAGCCTCAAGCCTTTCATTCACCTACTATTGAGTTACTACTAGCAGTAACACACAATTTTAAAGTTCATTTATTTTGTTCTTTCACAGCTACTCAAATCCAGCCTAGTATTGTGGTTATTCCCTTTCTGATTATTATTTCAGCTGAATATACATGTAAAGCTATACAGCCTATTATTTATTGATAATAGAAAGAATCTATACAGGGAATATCCCATTTTGTGGGGGGAAAAGAAAATAACGAGATGTTAGGTATCTGCCCCAAGGGCTCAAACTGCAAAGATTTTACTGGATAGCTTTTCTTTGTCTTCAGTGGTCAGTCCCCAAGTGATCCATGTCTGTAAAATTAATAAGCTTGTTCCTCAATTGTACTGTCAAAAGGAGAAAATAATTTATGCATTTGAGCTTGTTTATTTTTAGCTTGATGCAAAGCCACGTTAGGTATAATCCCATTTTTCAGAGTGGATGAAATCGCTCTGTTATCAGAAAAGCTAGAGCTGTTGTGTCAGGTTGATGGAGCTTAACTTGTTTAGCCTGACAGATGCTGCTCAGGATCAAAAGACTTGGATGTAAACAGTGGCATGTCTTCAAGGTCAGGAAAACTCCAGGGAAGTTGTCTTGGTATGATGTCAGATAGAAGGAAGAAGCATGTTAAATGTGTAGATAACCACAGCCATCTGAAACAGGATGATAGCTTTCATTTGGATGAGTCCTAGGACATAAGGCAAGTCCAGACAGGCAAGTACAGCAATACTCTGATGCTCATTCATAAGAGCACTACATGATGGCCTCTTATTTTTAGTAAATCCTTAGCTTAAATCCTGTTCTTTTTCCTCACTGCTTCTCTAAGACATCACAAGACAGATTCTTTCCGTATTTCCAAGATCTCCTTGTTTTGCAATACAAAAATGTTACAGTTTTGAACAATTGTCCTCAGCATTTTGTTACAATCTGGAGAAAAACCTAATCATTTCTGGACAGAGGCCTTAGTGTTGGGTAGACAGTGTAGAAATACGGAGTATCTTTCCATTGTGAGCATTGTTATTGTGAGACTTTTGAGCCCCTAGTCTTTGAAAATTTTATTCCAAGGGAGCACAGGAACATCGGAGAAGACTTTTAGGTAACTCTATGTTCCTTTGCCCAGCTTTAAAACGCGTTTGACCCCAAAGCTAGATAACCATCTAGTAAAGGTTGGAGGGATCTCAAGAAATGAGTGATGTTCGTATTCTGATGACTATCTAGTCATTTTAGCCACACAATCAAGTGTCCTTGCTAACATTTCTTTTATAAATAGTATCTCTTGACGACTTTTCTCTTGGTTACTTAAAAAATACTTAACTTTTTAATTTTTTTCTCTTTGTATTTTTTTCCCAAGCAAAGTTTAACTATGTGGAAGAGCAGAATGTCAATTCTTGAATTCTTGTTCCGTTTCTGTGTTTCATCTCTGTTTCTGGAACAGTACGTAGTGGGCACAAAGATACCAGTCAGTACCTGACAGGAGGCTGGAAAGACAGGCAAAGGCTATGGCAAATATGTGGATTTCTAAGCAACTAATAATTTTTATTGAATACTATCATTGTAGAAAAAAGGAGGGGCAACTGCAAACCAACTTTATAGTCTTCTACAGATCTTCACACTCAAACATTTTAATAGATAGTCATCCAATTCTCTGACCCACATAGAACAAATTGAAAATTGTCATAAGCATTCATATTTGACCAAATGAAAGTAGCAATATTATGACTAAAAGCACTGAATGCAGTCAGTCCAACTCTGTTACATCTGAGATCTTTCCTGGTTATGAAATATTAATTTCCAAACCAGAGATTTCTTGTCTGTTTAAAACAAGCTAACTGTGAAGACTTTTCAAAGATTATCACGCAAGTGTCTTGCTGCTTCTAGCAATAGGTTTTTTTCTTCACAAAAGAGAGAAACAGGCCAACTTTTCTCATCTCTAGATTGTAGCTGAGTCTGCTACAAATGTTGCAGAAACAGGAAATTTGACATTTCCAGCTATTGGCTGCAGTTTGTAATACATCACAGAATTGAGAAGTCACTGAGATGACATTTCTTTGAATGTCACAGTCGTGTTGGTGGAATTAATGACAGCATAATAAAAAAAAAAGAATTAATAGTATGATTATTGAATACTGCCCAGACTCAGTGTTTTCGGTATTGCAGAGACTAAAGTGATATTGCACAATTCCAGAAGGTAGAAAATCATCTGGGACTGATGTTCACAATTTGTCTTCTGCTGTTGAGCATGTAGTGTTATACAGCTGGACACATAAGCAGAAACTTGAAAACTACCAAGATACCTAATGATTTTTTGTATGCAAATTTTACTACCTACATCAGCACCAACTACCCATAAAACATTAAATGCCTTCTGAATATTCCTGGATGCGGTAATGCATGTCTTTATTTTTTAGCTACAAAGAAAGCTTCTACTCTTAGTGCTTAATTATGAAGTCTTCTGAAATTCAATTTTTTCTCCATCATTGTAAATACAAGACACTGGCTTTTAGGATAAATAACAAGTATCCTCTTCAGGTAAAAAAGGAGCTCGAATTTTATATTGCATTCATCTGACATCTCAATGATTAAACATGAACCAAATAAATATCACAGTCAGTACCATCCTCTCTGTATTAATCAATTAATTATTCAATTAAATTTGCTGTACTTCTCCTAACAATTTCTACTTTCAGAGGACTAAAGAATTTTTTTCCCTCTGAATGCATAAATGTGTTACAGAAGAGATCAAAGGAGAGTTGGACATTTTGTTCTTTACAGTAAGGTCATCTGAAGAGGAAAGAAAAGTTTATTTGAAATTTATATTGGAAAAAGTTTTGGTTTTTTTTCCTGTTAACAAAACTTTCAAGGAAATAAAGTTCCCAGCTATTGGTTGGAGCTTTCTGCTGGCTATATGAACACTTCAGTTGGTTGATAGTATTCATAGTTTCAAGGGGTTTTGTGCTATTTTAAATATTACTAACATTCTTAACATGATTCCTAAAGAATCAGGCTTACATGGTCACTGTCTGGTTGTCCTTAACTTCTGAAAATGATCTCACTGCTCAGCTGGATTTGAGTCAAAAGCAGAGGATCCTAGTTGTCAGTAGGACTTAAGGGTGTGTTCTGGGAAGAGAAAGGAGACCCTGTACCAGCCCTCGCTAAGAGAAAGGCTGCTGAATGAGAATATGCATTACTAGACATCTGTGAAGCCATGTGGGAAAACAATGGGAATGCTTGAGACAGGAATAAAAATATCTTATCAGAACTTCTATCAACCCTAAGATTCAAATGCACAGGGGAAAAAAAAAACCGTCTGGCCAATTTTGGTGTTCTCATTACTGTTTTTAGAAGATTTTCCTGTCCATTCTGTTAGATTGGAAGCTGAGACAGTGGGGCTTAATGTTATAGCAAACGGTGGGCTTCATGACAAAATACACAAACATGGAATCCCAGGTCCCACAAGGCACTAGCAATTATCCCATATAATTACCCCTTAAGTATCAAATATATTTAAACCCCTGTAGGGTCCCCCTTCATGCTGTACCTTCCATGGGTTATAGAAGAGGGAGGATGAGATTCCAAGGTGGTGCTAAGCTTTGGTGTCCAACAGTCCGATTGACCATGAAGTGGTAAGTAAGAAGTAGAACAGAGAAGGCTCCTTCCAGGTTTCTCTTCTCTTGCTGCATATAGAAACAGTTACATGAGGATCCATGAAACACATTTCAACTTCTGGAGAGCTCTACAGTTCAGGAAATTGATTTTTTGCCTCTTCCTGTGAGCCTTTAAAAGCATTCCATAGAGAATTTACACATAAGTGATTCTTCAAGGGGAGACTTCGTCATTTATTATCTGTTTGACTTCTAATAGATAGCAGGAAATAATGGAAAATTCCACTGCAATCACAAGTTTCCTGGCAAAGGATTAAGACTGAAGTTAATGTAACTTGTTTCATGCCCTAACACTCATTGAGAAAATCTGAAAAATCAGTACATATAATTGCTTATCCATACCTTGTAAACACCATTTAAAACCTTCAAAATGTTAATGTGAATGCAAATCATAATTTTTTCCCTCAGGAATAGAAAATGTGTCTGAAGTTCATGCCAGAAATCTCATGTTGCTAAGCTTTTATTACCTGAAATGCAGAACTTGAGGCTATTAATTTCCTTAAAGATATTGCAGTAAATGTCATTGCTAGCTGGAACATAAAGTTTCAGGTATTAATATCACAGTGACTAGTCTGTTAAATGGGAACAGCAACAGTGCAAGGGATTAAGAAGCTATTGCAAATAAAACCAATGGGAAAAGTGCAGCTGTAATCATTCTTAGTTATGAAGAAATAACAGTGTGCAGGTTCTTTAAAAGCAAAGAATCAGCTCTGTTATGGATTCAAGCTTGTTTCTACATTCATGTGTCATAGCAGACTTTCCAAATTCTCTATGTTGGCCGAAGAGAAGCTGAAGATAGTGCTACAGTACAAGTGATGATAGTCACAAGCTGTTAGTGAAGATATCTTAGCAGAAATTGCATGTAAAGGCCTCATAGAAACACTGCATTGTCCCATGAATTCAGCACTTCAGAGCATCAAAGCACTATGTAAACATTATATCCAGAAAACTGGAGCACTGTTTCACCTAAAAACCCTCCTAAAGCAAGCATCCTGCCTCGTCAAGAGAACGAGAAAGATCTCTCTGATATGTGCAGAGGGAAAGTACCACTTTTTTTTCTCATTTTTTTCTCATGCGGTCTATAAGGAACAGCGTTTGTTTAGTGATGATGAGCGTCTTTGGCATAAGAGCCTAACATCAGAGCCCTCCCTAATTCTCTAGGTGAAAGACACAGAGCTCCCCTTCCAGCTCCCAGACACTTCTTGTCTTCATCCACTGGGAATGCAATGTCTCATGTATGAAGCTTAGAGGGAGTTGCACCTTGAGCTTAGTTTTCCTTGCCCAAGTCTGTGGCCTAAACTCTGCATGAAGTTTCCATTTCTCTCTCTCTGGCACCTTGGAGATTTTCCTTCCTAACGATGCAATCTTACAGGTTCACCAGGAAGGTGGGAATGTCCAGGATATCCCATAGCTTCATCACTCAGAGGCTCTTCAGAGATATTTTAGCTGTGGCAGCAGCCATTCTCAGACTGGGAAAAGGATGTGAATTTGGGTCTTATGAAATTCATTGCATTTGAGAAGCATCTCCATAACACGCTGTGTAGAAGATGTATTATTTATATGTAGAAGTGCAGACTGATTGCACAGAGCGAGAAGCAGGGCCAGCATGTCCCAGATAAATTGAACCTACTGAATTTCTGCTGTGCTTTGGGACTGTGGCCATTTGTTTTCTGCACACCGGGCATGCTCTGTGGATCTGCAGATGCTGGTCCTCCTCTGAGTTTATTGTTGCCTAGAAATCATAGGCAAATGATTACACTTTGCAGTGTTAACAAGGAGAAGGTCCTTAGGCAAGCTGGCAAATCTGGAACTGAGGATGTATTTGTACTCCTTGGTCAAGTCTAGTTTTCACTTTTCTCCTTCAGATACTGAAGTCTGAACTAAGCACCAAATATTTTTGCTTTCACTGAGAGACAAATCGTGACTTGTATTCATCGCTAATGGTTATCTGTATGACAATGATGTTGACGCCTAAGATCATCCCTGTTTATTTGACAGGTTGGGCTGAAGTCACTGAGGCTAACATCCTGCTCACAGAGAGGTTCCAAATCTCTGCTGATTACCTGAAGCTGAGTCAAAACCTTTTTCATGAGAGTAGAAGTGAGGATTTCTACTGTGCAAGGTGGAATCTTTGTCAGTTCTGAAAATTTTCTTAGTATAATAACAAATAAAACTTACCTTGTCAGTAGATTCAAATATCCCAAACTTTCATGGTCTTATTAAGAGTGTGGGTGGTTCAGGACTGTGGAGCATGGCCATATTGTTGTCTGGTGCATACAGCCCAGAGCAAGCTATATGACACAAGGTCTTTTTTCCTTTCTATTTTTTTTCAGGAAAGAAGAGGGCCAAGAATCCCTCATCTATCCTGGGAGAAGGGAGAAACCAGCTGAGTGACATCAAAAGTTACAAAGGCAGGTCAAAAACCAGAAGAAAAAGGAGTAAAGCCTTTAAAGCTCTAGCAGTCTTCTACTTGCACTACCAAGTTTACAGCTACTGATCCAGCTCAAATTCAACTATCTCTAGCTTATTCCTTTTACCTTAAGCAGTGCAATAAACCAGGTGAAGAGGTTTTTTCAAGTAGTCGCTGTAACAGCAGGATCTGCTTATGCAGTATAATATAAGATGCATTCAACCATTGTATAATGAGATGGATCTGAAAGTATGGCTCTCTGCTTTTGTCCACTGGTTTTGGGATAGTTCTTTTTGTAAATCTAGAAAAAGACAGGGAACTGACCTTCAACAGCAAGTAGAAGTCCAATTAAATTCTTAAATTATTTTTTTTTAGCTTTTCCATGACTTTGATAATACTGAGATGTCCAGATCAGCGGTCACATAAGCTAGACTCATTTCCAGCACATTTGAGTCCTGTGAAAAGATCAAGAGCAGAATTCAACTGTTATGGGAATCTTGGTAGGTGATTAAATGAACATTCATCTTGTTCCCCTTTACTGGTGTGATATGTAATGATTTGCTGTCAGCCGAGAGGGAGATCTAAGTAGACAGATTTCATGTAAACCGAGGGATAGAGATGAAAGACAGTAGCTGACTGTTATGTATTAAAGGCACAAGGAGTCTGCATGGTCACCCCAATTTCCAGATATGAATTTTTACAAAAAATTGCAGATACATGTACCCAGAGGATCCTGGCATCTTGGGATGGGGTGGATCAGGAAGAAACACGATGGGAGGGTAGAGGAAGATGGGAAAGTGGAAAAAAGGAGGAATATGAGATCTGAGCACTGACTAGAGATAGGGACTGACAACGTTACAGTTTCACAAAAAGACATTTCTGGAGACTGTTGTGGTATTTGATGGAGAACTTCATAAAATTCTGTTATAAATGTAACATTTTGCAATTCTCTTATTGTTAATGACATAGTTAAAGTAGCAGAGAAAACATCTCACCTGAGATTTATATCAAGTGTATTTTCTTTTTGTCTTCTAATAAATGCAGGGCACTTTGAGTTACAGCCACATAATTATGGATGGTAGTTACAGAAACAAGCAGGTCTGAAGTTTAAACTTACAGTCTTAGAAGATCATCTACATTTCTACTATATTTGAGCATTCTCTGAAGCTTGTCTCAAATTGGATTTTCAGTTTTAATTAATTCCATGCGTTTGTAGGTTAAAATTCTTGGTGTAAAAGTAGGATTATTTTCAGTTTGGTTTAGGTTTCCCCTTGCAAAGAGATGTGAAAGAGCAGGAGTACTGTTTCTACACAGCATTGATCATTTACTTTATATTAACAGCAACAGCTCTGAAAGAGCCATCCTTAGATCTGCTAAATGACACACTTGCTGGTCTGCAATCTGCTGGGGTTTAGAGAAACTCAATCTCTTTTAATTTAAAGCTCCATTCTCTTTGGTTTGAGGCTCATGTCTGGCACTGGATTTGATCTTTTGACTTTCACAGTGGAGATGGCAGATATCACAAGGATTTCTAGAGGGTTCCCTGTTGTTCCTTTAGGTTGACAGGGCAAAGCTGTTGGCTATCAAAAACAAGGTGTCAGAAAAACCTCATGTCTTCACTTAACACTCGACCTTGAGGACCTGACTTCTCAAGTGTTTTGAATGCAGCTATTGGCACTCCACCTGCAGTTGCTTATCTTTAATCACAGTAGGTAGTGTGAGGAAACCATCCTTCAAATATTTTAGGGGGATTTTCTGATCCACTGGTGGCTAGATGCCATGTCTTTTCTCCCATTCCCTTTCATGCTTTTGGAAACCTCCTACTATTAGGGTAATCTCATCACTATGGTATCTCATTAAGGATGAGAAATGCAGCAGTTCTCTGAAGCTATACATATTGCTTTTTGTGTATTTATCCTCAGTATTTACTTACAAAGGCTTAAAGAGAAAAGAGTGGGATTCATCCCTCTCTCTTAGACCTTTAACAGTTCTTTCACCTATGAATTTACTGTTTAATTTCTGGCTCATGCTGTTACCGTTTATTATTTACCTCACTATATTGCCTGATTCTACAAGGTCAGTTAGGGTGCTCTTTATTGAAAAGATGTACATAACAAAATACCCAAACATCATGTCATTGCTTTTAAATTAAATGCCTCAGAAAAATACAGTTGAGTAGTTAGTGAGCTAGTTAAGTGGTCTAGCGTGTTTACAAGGAAACACAGCATGCCTGGAAGGAACTTCTAATTTTAAAAATTAAAATCCTGGCTTTCCTCAAGGGTGAAGTATCTTCAAGAGCCCAAATCTACCATGAAATGCAATAACTCTCTTCTCTGAAACAATGCAGACAGCATTTTTAATGCAGGTTTTTAATTATTTATGTGAGAAACTTCAGCTCTGGGAATTGCAACATGATTCCAATAGCAGGATGGAAACTGGGACAATCCTTATCTTACTGTTTAAATAGACGTGGCTCTTTATGAAGCCATCTGTTACTCTGTTTAGCAATGGTACAATTATTTTGTCTGAGCATCACAGAATCAGAACTTTCCTATCCTATACCATGTTTCTCTGGTAGGTTGAGTATCTTGATGGAAAAATAGGAGTACTTTAATCTCTTTCTTGCTATTAATGTTCTCCAAAAGCCTGTCCCTGCTGTCAAAGTAAAAGGGCCTGCTGCTTTTGGGGCTTAGGTAGTTTTATGAGAGATCCTATGGGCTCATAAGTAACACTCTCTCTTTACAGTGTCTTTTCCTGTATTACACAAATCTGTGTGCATATGCTTCCTGTCGGCTTGATTTTGTAAGTTTGCTCTATGGTGCTCTTCTCCTCACCTAAGCCACTTTTATTTGTCCTTTGTCATGACTTTCAACCTTAATGGAGTTCATCTCTGCATGCTATTATTGACTTCACTGCTGTCACCTGAAAAATGTGGCATCTTTTCAAACCATTTTTTTGGTAAAACTGACTTTACACTGTCAGTTTTGATAACTTTTGGAAATGAGAAGTGAGCAATTAAAAGTACTGAATTAATGAAGTTAATTATTCAGTAAAAAAAGTTTGGATACAAAATGGAGAGCCTTGGAATTCGTACTGTAGGAGCAGGACAGAACTCAGCGTTCCCATTAGTGATCCAATACTGCCAGCAGCCAGGGATTTCAGCAGTGAAACGTGGCAGTAGATGAAGGGAATAACAAGATATTGCCAGGGTACAAAGCTTGCTACACAAGACATAGTGCAGCTACTGTGGAAGCTCAGGTTCTATTCTCATCTATTCCAAGAGTTAATTCAGCTCCTTCAGCAGCAACTCTGTGTGTATGCCTGGACAAGAGATGGTGTGAGTAAAAGATGTACACTGCCAATTTTAACCCACAATCTTCCTTCCACTCAGGGCTGTAGTCACAGCACAGCCAAAACAGAGCCTGTTTTCTTTTTGAAAACCTGCTAAACAGTTTCCTATTTAAAATCTCACTTATTAGCATGACATATTGAGCTACAAGGATTTCAGCTGAGACAGGGCTGTAATGATCTGGATATGGTTCAATAGAATAGTGAGATGAACCAATTAACTGAAATGATGGTTTCTGTATATGCTATTGCCATCCACCTTAGAGAGGTTGAATGAATTCTTTCATGCCAGCTCTAGATATATTCTTCTTTTATACTTGGTACAACTCTTTCCCCCTGTTCTTGAAGCTCTCAAAATAGTGAAGTGACTTTTATCTTCAGCTCACAAAGATGTTAAGACTGGGGGAAAGATTGACTGCTTCTCTAGATGATGCTACAGCAGATCCAAAGCTAAGTAAAAATGTTGCTACAAAAATGTTCTTCTACCCCCTACTACTTTTTTTCCTTCCTTACTGTAAGGAGAAAACTGAGAGAGAAACTAGCTAATTTATCTGCAGGGGCACCCTTCCATGCAGGAAATACTAAGCTGAAGAAAATGTGTAGTAAAAATAAAGTTCCAATGGAAAAGACAACATGAGCCAGACACTCATGTTGTAGAGTTAAGGAAAGACTCATTAAAGTTGCACATAAAGGACAGGAGAAATCATAGATGTAGGGGAAGAAGGGGTCCTTGGGTTGGTTTATATGACTTTTGCTGTATTGTGTAATTTAGTCCAGCTGTTTTGGCAGGAGGCTTACAAACCAGTAAAAGAAAGACTTAGGTGATGCAAACGTGCACATTGTAAAGATAAAGTCATGTACTGCACTGATAAAACTCCATCAACTGTGCAATGAATGGGAAAAAGAAAAGTATTGGACTTACTTTTATCAGGGATGGGTGCTGATCACCAGATTTTCAAATCCAGTGAAGAGTTCTGCTTTTAAGGATTAAAGGGTGTATTTTCTCCAACTGGTTTCTCCATTTCACAGGAAGATTTTAAAAACGTGAATTGTTATCCTCTTCTGGATGACTGAAATGCAGAGCACTGACAGAGATGTAAGATGTGGGGAAACAATTTTTTTACCACTGAAGTGTTTTCATAGAACGTTTGAATAGGGAAGAGATAAGAAAATTCATTGCTTTTATTGTTAAATGGAAGGAAGCAGAAAATAATCCATCAGTGGCCTGATCCATAACACAAAAATCCCAGGAGTTTTCTAGTCTCTCTGTCTCTGGCAGTGGAGCCAATAATCCCTCTTAAATCTGGCCTGCTGAAGGAAGCTACTCCAAATCTCAGCTTCTGAGGTTTGCAATTGCCAAGTAAGTCATTCCACTCTCAGATTTAGGTGTTTATTTTGGACCACCTTCGCAGTGAGAAGAACAGCGTGAAAGCCAGTGGTTACAGAGAGAAAGGGGGGTATCACAGGGTGGTGTTATGAATTTCCACTTTGGTTTTCAGTGCCTGGTGAAGATGTTGTCTTTGAGTGCCTGCTCAAGGGACAGGGAGATGCACTTCAAAGGCCTCCTGTGGGGGTTCAATCCACCTCAGCCATCAAGCTCATTAGTTACAAAGTGGCACCCCAGCAGTGTGTTTGGGTGTGTGAGAAGAGTTTTATGGAGGAGAGAGTACGGGACGAGATTTCAGTGGTTAGATGGGAGGGTGAGCTGCTGCCAGTTGCCCAGGTGGGGATGGCTGGAGTGTGCCTGCCTCCATGCAACACGCTCCCAGAACCGTGCCCAGGCAGTGCTGTGCTTGCATCTCTCTCTCTTTCTCTCTCTCCAGTGTACCTTGGTACAGCAGACTCACAGATAATCCCAGTGCTTAAAAAGTGCCATTCCTTCTGTATAAAGGAATTACTCATGTCAGCAGATGATTCACCACTGGGGAGGAGTGAACTGTTTTGTATGCCGGGAGAGGAAAAAGGTCTCTCTTACTTGAGAAGCTTAGAGGTGGAAATAAAACTATTTCTGCTGATTCTAGGCTCAAGGATCTCATTGTTCTTAGGGTTAGGAAAAGCGTATGTTTGGTAAGTCTCTATCGTATCAGAGTGTAGCTAATGTGTACTTACTACTTGCAATTCTATTTCCTTTTTCTGACAGAAAAATCTACAGGCTTCATGGGTGAAAATACGATAATTTTTCTATTGCAATTTCATTACTAGGAGCTCACATTGTAATTTAGGTCAGAAACAGAAGTTACTAGAGAAATCATGCTACCTATGTTTTACTGCTGTTATTTTTGCTGGACAGATCTCAAAGATAAAGGAATGCTAAATACCATGTGTCTGTGATCAGGAATCACGTACATGGGTTTTATCCTCTTGATCTTATTGGATAAGTCCCTTTCAGTTCTTAGGGTTAGGATGCTTAAAGATGAGTTTCTCTCCACATGGGTAGAAGGGAGGGGAGAAAAGTTCCTTCTCATTTATGTGTTCTGTCACCCGATTATTCTAAATATCTGCAATGTGGGACTAAAAGATTAAGGATTTTGATTACTGCTATGGTATACAAGTCCAAGGAAGATTTACATAAAAGAGGATGAAAACGTGTGAAAAATACTGGTCTTACCTCATATGGCCAAGCAGAAGGTCACACTTGCTGTTCTCAAGCTACCAGAATATTCCAGATGAGAAAGATGAGAACAAAAAAGCTGTGCTGAAATACAAATGCATTGTTGGTTAGAGTATAGAGACAATTTACATATACAGAGCCAGTAGGACCAATGCCTAAATTGGCTCAGAAAGCCAATTGGCTCTGAAAGCTCTCTCACCCTTTATCTTTTCATACATATTTTTCAATACTGGAGGATAGTGATTCTGGAATTCTCAGTTGTGAGAGAGGAAATTAGTGTTATACCTTGCCTCTCAGAGCAAGCTCATAGTGCAAATTGTCTTTGAAGTTACTTGATACCTTAACAAATTAAACTTATTACATTTGTTTCATGGCTATCATGACAGCCATGTGCAGAAAAGGTGTATGTGCAAGGCTTAGAACTGTCCTTTACTTTCAGACAAACAGATGTGAAATTTAGATTACCACTCCTCCACAGGAGGGTCAAATGTAGGACATCTTCATATGACATATAATTTTGAATGGAAAATGTTATGTTATTTCATATACTGACATGAGAGACAACATTATTTTAGTTAATTCCCATGAGCTGAAAAACTTGATTTCAGTAACTGTTACTGGCAGCAGAAACCAATTTTAAAAAATCTTGTACAAGCATAACTGTGGGGTTTCTGCATTGGGAAATTTTACAGTAAATTAGCTGCTTTGCTTTCTCAATGTGGAAAGGATAGAGGGAAAGGCCGGGATATCAATTTAATCTAGCCAGGACTAAAACTGTGCCAGGTATACAGACGATGCATTTACTTGGCATCACTATCAGAGGAAGACAGGAGCCACCATCATTAATTTAGGAACACAGGTGCTTGTATTCCTTACAATTTTATTCAGCCACCTGCTATGGGTACTTCACCTAGGCAGCAAGAAGTAGTTCAGACACCACAGACAATGCAGAAAAAGGATTAGGTTCATGTGAGGTGAACAGCTGTGGTGGGATCCCTTTACTGTATTGCTTTGTGGGATATCCTCTTGTGTCACCTCTTTGCGCTTCCCCAGAAAAAACTGCAGGTCTCCTGTAAGCCTTGTGTCCCACCTACCAGTGCTGCACAGATGTTATGGATAAGCCTCATAAATGGTGCAAGGTGCCCACATTTATGTAATGGAGTCCTCCCGAGGCGGGACTGATCTCCATCCTGCAGCCACTGCAGTGTCTTGTAAGGTGGGTAAGTCCCAGGCTGCAGATGTCCATATGTGAGTGAGATGTCTAAGCTCCTGATCCTCTTATGCAGGCACTTGATGAATTTTTCCAAACCGAAGTTTTTATTTCCACATGCGTATTATGGACACAGTTCTTACAGGACGCTCATGCCTGCTTAAAATGTCTGGCAGAGGGCAAATGGGATAGCCTTGGCACCTCAAGTGGCCCAGCTACCTACTTATGTGAAATCAAACTCTTAAGTCTCCACTGATTACAATGGGAACTCAGATGTCTAATTCACAGGTAGATACCCACATACATTTACCTAACCTTAGTCATACTTTATGTGTGGATTTTTCTGTTCTGGCTTCTGTGAGGCAATGAGTGGTGCGATGTTTTCCACTTACATGGTTGTGTATGATCTTCTATTTACCTGAAAAACAAGATGTCCTGCACCAGGTTCCTACTTACTGCTGAAGAGCTTCTCCTTGGAGGAAAAGTTAAGGGAAATCATCTTTCAGTACTGAATTTGTCCTTGACTGAGGTGTTGTTTAGTGACAGACTCAGAAAAAGGTACAAAAATATGTAGTCTCTTAGCTTTATGACTGGCATTTCAATAATTTGTATTGATTCACAGCAAATATTTTGTGGGAAAACAATTTCATTTGCTTTACTGATTTCACTGTCTTCAATCCATTTAGCTATTTTCATTTGATTTCTGTTTGTTTTGACACCCAAGCATTTACTCTTGACAGTGATTTAAAAAATATGATGTTATCACCTGTCTGTAGAATTAGTCAGCTGCATATCTCTGAATTTCCTTTTCACTAGATAGGCCAGTAAGTATTTCATTATCTTATAAATGGTCAGTGCTTACTCCAGCACGAATGGAATGGCAAGTTTATTTTAGTGGCAAATAGGTTGTGTCTATTCCTTTTGCATATCTAATGCAATTGAAAGTGCTTCAGTCCAGACTGTTTTTCCATGAGGATGCTGCAGGAATATTTTTAAGTTGAAGTACTGGTCTTAGAAAGGGACTTAGTCATAAAGCTGCCCCACGAACCACTTCCCTTCCCCTTGAAATGAAATGTTCAAGTCCAAAATCGTGCTGCTTCTCTTAATGTTTTTGATGCACCAGAACTACTTGGAGAACTGAGCTCATGCATAAGTCTCAGCAAGCTCCACGAATTGGTAATTTCCCTACTTATTTACTACATGTAATTTTCAAACAGAAGTCTGTCAGATGGGAACTCCCACAAAAAACAGCCAAAAGGAGGACTTTTCAAGTTTCTGTCATTTCAGCTGGCAGATAACTGAGAGTTTGTTCAGTATTTAAGGAGCCTTTGGATACGTCTTGGTGGTCTTGTGAGTCAAAACTCAGGAAATTATTCTGTCCATATAATGTACGGGGAATGAGAGCGACCCCTGCAGTCAAAAGGACTACTTAACTCTGTTTTCGTTTCTAAAGTAAACCTCTGAGACTGTTAAACAGGAAAAGACTGAACATATTTCCAAATGCAAAAAACTGTGGAAGTCGCTGAACCTACTAAACAATGGGCTAAGAGAGTCCATTGTCGGGACAGCCCCTAAGACGCCAGTTTTGCTCCTTGGTTGGCTCATTGGCCTCCCCACCCCCTTTTTACCTTATCTAGTAAGTTCTCCTATTTCCCTGTTCCCCCAGTAGCCCTTGTCCCCTCGCCACTCGCCCTAGTCCTGGCTGTGTACCGCCCCTGTGCCCTCTGTTCACTGGCCCCTGATGCTTTCCCCTGCCCCGTATATAAACCTAGACACCGCTTTGTTCCTGGGCCACTTTGGGGCGTGGGGGCAACAAACCCTCCCATGGAACACCTTACAAAGGATCCCTCCTGCCTGTTTATATCCGGTGACCCTAGAGAGCGATCCTGCTTCTGTGTGTCTGTGTGTGTGTCTGTCTGTCTGTCTGTGTGTCTGTCTGTCTGTCTGTGTGTCTGTCTGTCTGTCTGTGTGTCTGTCTGTCTGTCTGTGTGTCTGTCTGTCTGTCTGTGTGTCTGTCTGTCTGTCTGTGTGTCTGTCTGTCTGTCTGTGTGTCTGTCTGTCTGTCTGTGTGTCTGTCTGTCTGTCTGTGTGTCTGTCTGTCTGTCTGTGTGTCTGTCTGTCTGTCTGTGTGTCTGTCTGTCTGTCTGTGTGTCTGTCTGTCTGTCTGTGTGTCTGTCTGTCTGTCTGTGTGTCTGTCTGTCTGTCTGTGTGTCTGTCTGTCTGTCTGTGTGTCTGTCTGTCTGTCTGTGTGTCTGTCTGTCTGTCTGTGTGTCTGTCTGTCTGTCTGTGTGTCTGTCTGTCTGTCTGTGTGTCTGTCTGTCTGTCTGTGTGTCTGTCTGTCTGTCTGTGTGTCTGTCTGTCTGTCTGTGTGTCTGTCTGTCTGTCTGTGTGTCTGTCTGTCTGTCTGTGTGTCTGTCTGTCTGTCTGTGTGTCTGTCTGTCTGTCTGTGTGTCTGTCTGTCTGTCTGTGTGTCTGTCTGTCTGTCTGTGTGTCTGTCTGTCTGTCTGTGTGTCTGTCTGTCTGTCTGTGTGTCTGTCTGTCTGTCTGTGTGTCTGTCTGTGTCTCTGTGTGTCTGTGTGTGTCTCAGCGTGCTCCCACCTGCACAGGTGTGTCAGGGTGCTGCGAGAGCGCTTGTGCTGCCCCGACCGAGCGGCGAAGGGACGCTTCTCGGGAAGGACGCTGTGCTCTTTCCACCGACCCCACTGCAGCGTCAAAAAATCCCAAACAGTAGTCTGCATTTTTGTAATGGAATAAAAATTCATGGACATACAATACATTCAAAGCAGATTTTGAAGGTGCTATATGAGAAAGGGGATTTTTTTTTTTAATAAGATCTATGAATTTAATAATAATAATAGCATTATCTGGTTTCCATTTATAGCAGTAACGCAGAATTTCAAATGTTTTTATCTTAATTAGTGACGCATCTCTAATTTCAAGACTGCATCCTCATGTAGCTTCCAAGTGCAGCTATACAGGGGAGTATCTACTTATTGTTAGCACTTGCTCTGCTTTACCAGGTATCTAGACATGCACTGACTGCATTTATTTGTTGGAATTACCAGTATAAATTATTTTATCAAGGGGATTTTAATGATTTTCAAGCACTGGGGTTTCAGTGAAAAGCCATTGCCAGTGTCACGAGATATGCAGGTGCATTATTCAAAAGGTATAAGAAAGTCTTAGTGCCAAGCCGTATTGGCTCCCACAGAAGGCAAGTGAATTCTTATGGGTCACTCAGAGAGAGGTCTGGTTTTGGCAAAAGATGCAGCCTGTGGATTCAAAAACTGCCTGACATGAAGACAGATAACATTGTGTACATGTCTGAACCAAAATCCTGGAAAAAAAGTCTTGTGATATCAAAGTTGGGAGTCAATTCCTGCCTGGGTGTGTAGGATATGTATTTCCAGAAGAGGCTTTATGGCCTCTTTTGATTTGGTGCAGTCTGCAAAAGCACCAAACTAGATTGCAGTCCCAGCGCTTGGGACAACAAGCCAGTATTTGATCTGGGCTGTAGGAATCATATAATTCTGTGAGGAAGGTTTAATTTCTTTCTTTTATTGGGAAAGCCGTTGCAGTCTTATAGTTTCAAGGAGAATGTATGACTGGCGTGTGTGCTCTGAAAGATCCACAGCAAAATTAAAAGGATGCACTTGAGCCCTGTTCCTTCCTACTGCTGTGTTTTGATGTCTGTGCTTTCCACCACTTTCTGTGACACTTTGAAACCAAGTCTCATCCTCTTAAACCCTTAGGGTTTTTACCGGTGCTGATCTTGGTTTTATCCTATCGTGACATTTCTTATTTTTCAGCTTTGACTTTGGGTTGAAAACATCACATCCTCAAGTAAAATGGACTGGCTAAAAGACTGTGCTCATATGCGCAAATAAGTGAAGATATGCTTGGGTGCAATCATCCTTTTGCTGGAACTGAGAAATACTGACACCAGCACAAATGGTAACTGGTCCAGTCCTGAAGAGTTAGGTCTGCATATTACATGTTGTACTGCTCAGCCATGGATCTCACATCTGCCTGATGCTGTAGAAGTGCAAACAGAGGAATGCGTCGCAAGGAAAACAGCAGAGACAAATTTGATTATCAGCTACACGCTATTAACAGCGCTCATCTCTCCCTGCTTGAGATCTTCTCTAGTTTAATTAATTGCCTGATCCGAGACAAAGCTTTTGGATAAACACACACTTATGAATATTGCAGATAAATCAAGCAGGGAATTCTAAATGACATTCATAATTTCTTTCCTTTTGAAGTGTCCTCCAGGCACTAAGTTGCCTTTTCATTTTCTTCTCTTTTATTTTTTTAAAATAGTATTTCTCATCCTTTAATTGGAGAAAAGTGGACATGCTCAGAATAAATTTGTGGCATTGCTCATCGTCTTTCTTCTGGTTGTTGTCATAATGGCTAGTTTATAGAAGATGTTGAATCACCCTAAAATATTTGGGAGCATTTATTCTACTTATGAGTATGCAGAGCAAGTGAACATTCCCTCCCCCATGTGGAGAGAACAAAGGTAAAAAAAGGAGCCAGATCTTGTACTCAGTCATGTAACTTTGATTTAGGAAACTTATGTTCAATTTCTTATGCAGACACAGAAAGAGCTGAAGATAAAGCATTTGAATACACAAATATATTTTGGCTCATGACTTTTCTTGTTAGGTCCTAGGTGTGTTAGGAGAAAAGTCCATAAAGATCAATATGAATCTGTGCTTTCATTGTTTTGGGGTTCATTTCCCCATTGTTTAATCAAAGTGAGCTTTCTTCAGGTACTAGAGGAGTTATGGTTATAAATCTTTGCACTTTTAAGAGCATCCGAATACAGCAATGTGCACTGATACTTGCATAGAACTGTAGAGTGAAATATATACCGTACTTTGGTACTAAAGGATGCACTTGTGAATTTTTTATTTCTCAGTCTTATTTCAAATTGTTAAGTAATAAAATAGCACCCAATAATCTTGAATACCAACATTATTGCAATTGCAAATTTTTAGCATTTCGTGAATCCTTGACTGCTGTTAATAATTTTATTTTAACCTTTCACATTTGGTATTTTTTATTGAGTCCTCCATTTCTATGCATTCAAATATGCATTTTTGTTCCCTGTATTCAGAATATTGAAGACTAATCCGGTGATTGAAAGATAAAGTGAGCCACAACTAAGAATTTTGGGGTCATGAACCGCCTCTAGACAGTTGATGTCACAGAAGCAGAGATGTAGTGGGCTTTAATTAGTGTTTTGCCTCTTAAAAGGAAAAAGGAAAAAAAAGGTAAAGAAAAAAAAAGAAAGAAAGAAGGAAAAAAGGAAAATTAAAAAGGAATGTGTAAACAATAAATAAAAGAAAGGAGAGGAGTATGAGTTCTTCATTATCCAATAATTTCTTTAAAAAGTTGAAACACTTAAGAATTTGTTGTTATCTTACAAAGATACCTTAGTGTGAAGAAGCCATTCACCATTAAGTATGCCTTGAGCACTTAAAGAAACCAGTGCCATCATCTCCACGTTATTTGCTTCATTATGGAATGAAATGGTCTATAATTTTCTATAATTTTTCTAGCAGTAGGACATACCATTATAGCCAGGGAACCTCTTATGGCTGTCTGAATTTTTAAACATCTACTTACCTGCCTTGTTTCCAGTCATTTTCTTTTATGGAAGGTGATTCCCTGAAAAACAAGGTATTGAGATGTTAAGGCCACTTTGGGAATGGAGGTACGTGATGGTCTTGTGAGAAACACCAGCATCTGTAAATACACAGCTGCATGTTCACATCATCACTTTAGGTGTCTTCACTTGTAGCTGTCTCTCTTACTTCAATCAACAGGAACAATAAAAGTGTGTACCTGTTCCCATGGATGCACCCTGTGTTACAGTAATAAATCTCAAAATGCTTTCTCAGAAAAAAAAAACCAAACCCACAATGGAGAGGTCTCCAATGTTTTCAGACAAAGCAGAGCTCTCCAAATTACACTGTGGCTGCAAGAATAAATCTTATGTTGTGCTTTGTTATCTAATAGTCACAGACTTGAACAATGAAATGAGATGGTGCTGTAATGAAATTCCAGTAGTCTCCCTGACACTATGGAAGAATTGAGACTATTAAGTGAACTGCAATGGAGAGAGAAAAATTATCTATGGGCAGACATTTGTATATTAGGTGGTGATTTTTCTACAGATGCACTAATTGCAATTTTAATTCATGCATGAAAAAAGGAGGGAGCACACATTACTTCTGTCAAAATAGTTCTGAATGCTGTGAAGCTGTTAATGAGTAATGTTCCCTTGGATGAAATGTTAACATGTCTTTTTCTTTAGTGTTATTTTGCTCTACTCCCTTGTTATCTTGTAGAAACTGTTGATTGCCATTCAAACCTTAAAATAAGAATATAATGAGTATGTAGGGTTTCAGAAAGAAAACACAAAATGCAAGACAAGCAAAGCCCTTTGTCTGAAAGTATTCTTTTATTACTCTTCAAAAGTTCTTCAGCTGTTTAGAAAAGTATCTGTAAATCTCTGCTTATCTTGATACATACTTAATCATAAGATAATGAATAGTGCTGAGTGGTGACACGCACCAGTAACCCCATTTTAACATTATAATGCAGTGCTATTAGTGCATTTTTCTGCAGTGCAGAACTTTACTCCTAATGGAAATAATGTCCTGTAGGCAGATCTATTGTGCCATCTCTCCCAGGTTTTGCTGGAGGACTTCAGTACTTAATAGCCTGAGGGAATAGTTGGGTGTGGAACTAAATCAGGATTTCACAGTCAAACAAAAGATGAGCAAACTAGGGGGAATTCCCACCATTTTGTGACAGCTCCAAATAAAATGGCACTAAATATCTGAAAGTTTCCTAGAGACTTACAAGAAAGTTATGAGATGTTAAATACCATCTGGTGTTCAAAGAGAAAGAGCAGGGAATTACTGTCTTGTCTGATAAGACATTTATATGTTTTCTTCCCTTCTTTTATTAAATGTGTTCTACAGAATTATGCATTGCCAGCTTTTGAGAGAAAAAAAATTAACTTGTCATAGTCAATACAATTCTGGTGTGACAGAACAATCAAAATGAGAATATAGAATCATAAAATCATAGAATGGTTTGGGTTGGAAGGGTTATTAACAATCATATAGTCCAACTCCCCCAGAATGGACAGGTCATACCCATGGCCATTGGTGCTTCCTGGTAATTGCAAACTGTGTGGGATACTCTGCAGTGGCTGTGACTAAGCAGTACCAATGCAGATATAGCGCATGACCTTCCCTGCTGCTTTGATGTATCAGCTATTCATCAGCCTGAATTAGTAAAATATTATTTTCCATCTTGAATTATTGGACATGTGGGTTGAATGACATTCATCTTTATTTAAAATTTTTGTCATCAGTAATGGAACAGATGTAAACTCTTCTGTCGTGTGTTAACTTTTACACTAAAGTGCTAAAAGAGCAAAAGTTGATTATTTTACTTCTGTGTTTTCTCCATACTCTCATAGTGAAATTGGCTTATTTGTTTTAGTTGACCCAGCATAATTACAAATGCAGTCAAGTACTTGGTCCTTGTTTCCCAGAAATATTGAGTTGGCACTGTATCATAGACTCTAAAGTGTAAATGAGAATAGTTTTAGATTCTCTACGAGCATGAGCTCTCAACTGCTTCAGCCCATTTTTGTCAGAATAAAACCAATATTTTTATAGGCATCTTAAAGATTTATGCCCCTCTGAAGAAAAATAATGCTTAAAGTAAATATAAAATTTTTCTATATTCCAGTTTCAAGTAGTAACAAAATTGCTGATGCTGTTTGAATCAGCAAGCAACTAATGAAAATAAACTATCAGAAAATACAATCTTTGAAGAGCATCAGAATATAAATGGCTAAAAATTTGATGTAACGGTGATGTAAATTGGAATTCCCTGGACTGCAGCTATTGAAATTATGTTAATTTTTAAAATAACAGCAGAATATGAATTGACCTAGAAAAGACTGAATATATTTTACATTTTGCTTTTGATCCTTTATGCAAGGGTTAGGGTTTTTTCTCCTTATTATTAAAATTTCCATGGTTCTGTCCACAGCTGTTACAGTAGCAAAACCCAGCTACTCAGATAAAGATGAAGAATCATTTAGAAATCCGAGCAAAATTTCTTGTTTGGTTGTCGGTAAAGAAAGAAAGGGAAATGTACATTAAAGAGTGCTGTAACTATACATTTTGCATAATTTTTTTCTAACAGTTTGCACCATCTTTAGGGCAATGTGTATCATAAAGCTTGTTCCTTAGCTCCTTCAGATTCCAACTTATTTCCATATTAGTTAAACTGCTTTTATTTATTTCACATACGTGTATTGTTTATGAACAGACTTGTGACAGTGCAAGTTGAATTACTCTCCCTAGCTACAAAGCTGGCACAATATACATGTCAGCCTTGCTTAGCTGAAAGACTTCTCATCCAGCCTGAAGAAATCTCCTCTGCTTGAACGTACTGCAGTTCTTGAAAAGTCCCCTCAATCAAGCTCAAAAAAAATCTGTTTTGTTGGTTAGGTGCCGAGATTTCATTTACTTGCACCCACCCTCACTTTTCTGCTTCTGAAAACCTTTATTTGTTTAGTTATTCTTTAAATATTAACAATAATTATACAATCTGGAGAATAAGAAATGATTCTTTGAGTTTACAGAGAATATGAATCTGTACCTGTAGCACCCTGCCTGTATTCTTTTTCCCCTACTTTCTGCTGAGATAATACTCTCCTGCTAGCATGTACATGACCTTTGTGTACCAGATTGTAGCACATGAGTTTTAATAATATTAAGGTGTTAGAATATTTTCCTGATACAAAAGTACGCAGCACATGGTACAGTAAGAATAGCTCACTTTTCCTCTCCAAAAAAGTGTCCAAAATATGATTGAATATCGCTGTGAGGCAATCACATTGGGTTCCAACAAAACTATAATTTTCAATATATCTGAATGCACCAAACTTTTGAAAAGATTTTCTGTGAAGCACAGTACAATAAGCACTGTCACATCATTGTAAGCTGATAGAGACTCTGTCAGGCTTTTAAAAGCTAAATTAGAAGCAGATGTCTGCCCACACAAAGAAAATTATCTTATTAGTAAATGTTTTTTCTAATGATGACAAAAGTGAGACTTCAGCCAAAAGACAAGAGAAGTTGTGGATAGCAGAAGATGGACTTGAGAATTAGCAGAAATTAAGGGAGCAGTTTTAATGACTTAATTAAGATGAGTTATATTATGTATATTTTGAAAAATTTGATGCCAGTATGAGAAGCTCAGTCTCTGTTAAACATGCAACATAAATCTTCTATAGTTTCTTCCTAATTTGGGAATGGGTGGTCATGCACTGGAACAGGGTCCCCAGAGAAGTGGTCATGGCACCAAGACTGCCAGAGTTCAAGAAACGTTTGGACGATGCTGTCAGGCACATGGTGTGATTCTTGGAGCGGTCCTGTGCAGAGCCAGGAGTTGGACTTGGTGAACCTTGTGGGTCCCTGCCAAGTCAGGATATGCTATGGTATTTGGGTGCCTTTGCAGAAGACTGCTGGGAGCCTTTTTAAGGTTACATAGTGATTGGAAAGCCTAGAAGTGATGTAAATACTTTATTTTCTTTACACAAAACGACAAGCAATGTTCTAGCATGTGCTTCCGCAGTTAACAGTCTCAGCTGATGATATCTTGGTTAGATGTGGTTAGAAATGCTCTGGAGGGTAACAAAAAGGCACTTTTATTTAGCCACAGTTTTGCTTCAAATACTGCGTCCCACATGCAAATTGAATTCAATTTTAATAGCAGTAATTATCACAATGGAAAATTCTGTGGTGCTTTTCACCAGTGGAACCCGAAGTGCTTGCTAAGGAAGAGTAGAAGATCACTTACTGCATTTTACACTCTTTGTCTAGGACTTATTATTATTACTTTGAGTTATGGTTTAACCCCAGCTGGCAACTAAGCGGGCAAGGCAGCTTCTCATTCCCTTTCCTCCCCAGGTGGGATGGGGAAGAGACTCAGAAAAACAATAAAACCTGTGGGTTGAGATGAGAACAGTCTAATACTTGAAAAGAAAAAGTAAATAAAATTTTAATAATAATTATGACATAAAGGAAAGAACGAGAGAGAAAACTAAAACCCAAGAGAAAGAAGGGATGCACAATACAGTTGCTCACCACTTGCTGACCTATGCCCACCCCATCCCAGAGCAGAGATTGGCACCTCCCAGGCAACTCCCTGCATTTTATACACCAAGCATGACTTTCTGTGGTATGGAAGATCCCTTTGGCCAGTTTGGTCAGATGTCCTGGTGGAGCTCTCTCACAGCTTCTCGTGCACCTGCTCCGCCAGCAGAGTACGGGGAACTGAAAAGCTCTGGGCTTAAGGATAAGCACCACTCAGCAACAACTGAAACGTCAGTATGTTATCATCATTATTCTCATAAAAAATCCAAAATAGAGAAACTCCTAAGAAGAAATTTGACTATCCAAGCCAAACCTGGTATACTTTGAAAGAGGAAAACCTGTTCTCAATGGAAGCATATGAAATATTTATTTTATAATCTTAAGCAATTTCAAATGGTTACTCCATGATGCAAAACTCTGGAAACCTTTACATAAGTTTTAACCCTCAGATGAGCTAAGATGAAAGCAGTCCTTGACTTGCCACTTAAAGCACACAAACCCTTTCTTTTTGAAATCTTACAGGCTGGTTTAGCTAAATCTAGATCTTGTCCATCTTCTCCATTATCTTGAGGAACAAGTTTTTGAAATACCTGAGGCTCTAACCCAAATGAGGTGGTTTTTTTTGCCAGGCTGCTGCCATCTCTGTTGACCTCTAAAAACAAGCTGGTTCGGAGGAAGCCATACCACCCCTTGCAGAGGGTTGTAGCAGAGACTGCTGATGCTGCCTCTTACTTCTTACCTGTTGCATGGCCATGAATTTCCACTGTGGCCTTCAAGTAATAATTAGTAAAACGCTGTCTAAACTGTTTTAATACATGGCAGCAATATCAGAACAACAAAGTATCAAGATCAGAAAATGCTACATTTGAAAGCCTCCTGAGTGTCTTGATTTCCAAGAGAAGGTTTGGATATCAATATACTTGTAGGCAAACAAGAGTAGATTCAATATTTTGATACATTGAATTCCAGCACACTGAGGATAAGCATTTGAGCATCTTGAGGGAAGCAGTGGGCAGAAAAAAGAAGGAAAAGAGAAACTAATTATAAAACCAAATAAAAGCAGAAACATGTCTTTTTAATATCGTAGTATCCAATTTTATGTCATTTCCCTCACTTTTGTAGCATATAGCTGACATACTTCTGAACAGAAGGTCAAAAGGATTGGAGACAGTCTTCCCTTACAAATTCCAACTTTACTAGCACAGGTTAGCAATGTAATACATTCATTGCACAGCGTTTAGTTATGAATACAAGAAACAACATTGTTGCTAGAAAGGCTACAACCTTGTTCTAAAGCTTGCAAAACGAACCACTAAGTAAGTACACTGCTTAGTACACTGCTAAGTACTTGTTATTCACCTGTCAAAAGGAAAAAGGAAGTTTTTACTGAAACATTTTTCGAAGTGTAGCTAAGTGTGCCTTGGGAGAACATGCTTAGGAATATAATCAGTCTTACTGGGTACTTTCACATCCAGCTTCTTCCTGGAACTGACCAACAGTATTGCACAGTATGCCAGGAGGAAAATGTTGTTAAACACACAGGCGAGGACACAAAACCGCACATGGACACCCTGGAACATGGAGCTGTACTTTATTGATTGGCTTACTAGGGGATGGAAAAAGCTTTTTTATTTCAGCAAATGTTTACCCACAATTCAGCATCCTACCCTTTTTGTCTGGTGTTTCAGCATCAGCAAAAATGTCAATACAGCATAGTATTGACAGACCAGCTTGGCATGTTTTTGTTTTGTTGTGTTTTGAAATAAGTTGTTTAACGTGAGCTAAAAATGATACTGACTCGAACTGCCTGGTTAGCTGCCAATACTGCAAGTGTTCAGGAGGATAAGCAGAAATAAGACTAACTTTTCTCAGGTGAGGAGGTCAGAAAAGGTGAAAACAAACCCCTTGCAACAGCCTGCAGAGGAGAGACCAAGTGAGACTGGTGAGGGGCCTGACTCTTGCAGGGATTGTCCAGTTGCTTTATGATGACTGCAGGTCTCTGGTCCTGCAATACAACATCGCTTTCCTGGAAAACAGTTAATCCCACCTGAACTGCCTCAAGCCAACATCCAGAGGAGAGCAAAGAAATTAAATCTAAGTGAAAGCGTTGATACTTTATTAGTAATGCAGGAATTTCCACCCAGATGATCCAGCAAGAGATTGCTTACTGAGTCATCTTCATTCTCTCCTACCTTTTGCATACTCTTCCCACATATCACAGTATCTACAGCACTTTTAGAGGGGCTCTACAGGTTTTTGTTGAGCTTGAGAGCTTGTCATGCCTTCAGATTTCATTTCTAACCTCCTTACTTTACTCATCTTGTACATTGTTTACCACAAGCACCTGTTCCAAAATGGTACGTGGAGGGAGCTTCCAACACAGATAAAATTAAGAAGAGGGGCCATAAGAACCTCATGATGTTCAACAAGCCCAAGTGCAAGATGCTGCACTTGCATTTGGGCTTTCCCAGATATGAGTACAGATGGGGAGAAGTCACTGAGACTAGCCCTGCCAAGAAGGACTTGCGGATTCTCATGGATGAAAAGCAGGACATGAGCCATGAGTGTGGCTCACAGACCAGAAAACCAACCACATCCTGGGCTGCGCCAAAAGACGAGTATCCAGAAGGCCAAGGGAGGTGATTATTCCCCCCTCTTCTCAGCTCTCATGAGACACCACCTGGAGTGCTGCATCCAGTTCTAGGGCCCTCAGCACAACAAAGGCATGGACCCGTTAGAACAGGTCAAGGGAAGGGCCACAAAGATGATCAGAGGATGAAGCATGTCTCCTACAAAGATAGGCTGAGAGAGCTGGGGTTGTTCAGCTTAAAGAAGAGAAGGCTCTGGGGAGACCTCATTGCAGCCTTCCAGTACCCAAAGAGGGCTTGTAAAAAAGAGAGAGAGGGATTTTTCATAATGGCAGATGGGGACATCACAGGGGGAAATTGTTTTAAACTGAAAGAGAGTAGGTTTACATTAGATATTAAGAAAAAATTCTTTACTTAGACAGTGGTGAAGCACGGGAAAAAGTTACTCAGGGAAGTTGTTGATGCCTCATCCCTGGAAGTGTTTAAGGCTGGGCTGGACAGGGCCCTGAGCAATCTGATCTAGTGGAAGGTGTCCCTATGCACTTTGAATGAGGTTTAAGGTTTCTTCCAACCCAAACCATTCTATGATTCTATGAAAATTATTTTTAATTGAGCAATAGCTTTCATTCATTCATTATGTCATGTGCGCCACTAGCTCAAACGATCCTCTTGATGCTACTTTCCACCCCTGGAGAAATTAATTTTTCCAGAATGAAGGGCACTTCGAAAGGCCATCCATTTTTAGACATGAAATTTCGAAAGTGTAAACACAGAAGCTGCAAGCAATCATTTAATTCATGTATGTATTTGTGCAACAGGAAGGGGAGGGTGGTTTAGCTGTCACAACAGCCAACATCTTGTAAGCCAAAAGATGGAGAAGTCAGCTAATGCCACATTTGTTTTCACCAGCAAACACCTTCTCATACTCAGTTTAGAGCAATAATAATTATTATTTTTTATTCTGGAATCCCTTTCTACTTCCAGCACAGGTTGTCCCAGAATGTCAGCACTGGGATATAACACCCAGAATGAAAAAAACCCAGAACAAACAACCCAAAACTTACGGACATTACAATTTTTTTTCCATAGACAAGTTAGTTATGACCATCCCTTTATCATGGGATGTGTAGTATTTATCATCACAGACTTTGTGCACAGCTCCTGTTGCTGTGTCTAACTCTTCCCATTTGTAAGACAAGTCAGACAGTAAGGTTCTGAATTTGTACCTGACCTTGCAGTGTAAGAATCTACATGTGGGCTCAGATTTTCTGCCTAAGTATAAATACCTGAGGCCATTTCTACAGGTTGAAATGTCATAGGGCATCTTAGACATGGGGCTGGTGATGTGACAGGGAGGCTGTAGGAGACTGTGTCCTTCTGGATCAATAGCTGGATGCTGGGCAGGCTATTCAGAGGCATCTCGAAAAGCACTACTTCTCCATGTCTAATCAAGAGCGCTGGGCCCAGTGGAGTCTTTAGAGCTGTTAACTGACTGAACTAGTCTGCTTCAGGATAATCTGAATAAATTTCTAGACTTCCCTGACTAGATTAACTAGATTTCCATAGACTATGAGGAGTGAAGACATCCTCCTCACTTGTGAAGACATGCTTTACAGACAAATAAATCTATATGACTGATCTTGGACTTAAATCTAGACCTGAATTACACCTTTTGCTGAGCTGAGTTGTTTCTGAGAATGATTCAGACCACCTGGAAGAGATGGAGAAAGAAATGGAGTGAGAAAAAAAGAAAAAAGATTGGTGGATTAAGAGACAGGTCTTGTGAGGAAAGATTGGAAGAAATTTTTTGGTCTGGAAAAGATCAAAAGGTATAATAATGTTCTCCAAGTAGTTTTCGTAGAAAGAGCAGTTGTAAATTCTTCTCTGTGTGCACTGAAAATAAAAGGAGTAATTGCAGTAAAGGGAAATGTAGTTCCAACCTTGAAAGAGGAGTTTTTAATCATAGGGATGATGAAGTGCTGATGTACACAGCCTGGGGAGGTTGTACAATTGCAATCTCCAGTGTTTTTAACAAATAGGTTGAACAAACATTTCCAGGAATTATTTTGCGGTAATCAAATGTGCCTGAGGGCCATGACCTGGGCCAGGGGAGCTTTCAGTCTCTTCAACCATATTTTCTCCAATCAAATCTCTTCTAGTTTTTACTCTTGAACTACTCCACGCTGAACAGGACACGTCAATAAAATATCTGTTTTAATTTTAAATTATACTCCTTTTGTGGTGAGGAAACAGCACATGTTTAAGACTAGACAACAGCAATGAGGTGCTAAAAGAAATAGCTTACATAATGCCTGTGCCACAACCCTTACCTTAGTAGAAGAGGAAATAGAGCTGTAAATGATAAGGAGCTATAAGAAGGACATGCCTTGATTATTTATTCACTTAAATATCTCTTTTTTTTTTTCCTAGCGAGGAGAAAGAGCTGTAGCAGTGTGGGATGTAATACAAAGTAGAGGATGTTGCTTTACATCCACTGCTGATGCAGTCACTGTTCTCCTTCCCAAGGATCTACAAGACTTGCCTCTGCTCTCCTGCTGCGGGGCATTATTGCAGAGAGCTCTGATGGCTGGCCCTGAGTTGATTAGCTGGAGTAGGGAACCAGCCTTCCTTCTAACCAACCCATGGGCAAAACTGAAGCAAAAGGTTCGTCTTTGGCAGGCCTCAAACCACATTAGTGCTGTCCATAGTCAACTAAGGAGAAAGGAAGGGTGGTGTTGTCACAGATCTGTTTGCTGCACTTTGAAACCAAGGACTGGTATAAAATTTTAAATACAAAGCTTCCTGCTGTGCCTTCTTTCACCGTATCTGTGAAGACATTTTGAATTTAGATTGGGTTCTGGGTTGTATTTTGCCCTTGGTGGAAATTAGCACAAAGAACAAATAGTCTTAATACCAAGTGAAGTAGCCTCACTGGAAGTCTGCTGTGGCCTTCCCGTAGCTCTGCTGAGCCTAGGGTTGGGAATACTAAACTGAAGTAACTCTATAACAGTTAATCTAATTCTTCTGGAAAAGATGTCAAAAAAGGGTAGACAAGACAACACAGACTTTTGGCTGACCTCCTGCTTCAGGTGACCAAGTCCCTTTGAAACCCCCTATGGTTTTAGATAGTAAAAATTTTAAAAAAACCCAAAAGTATTCCTCTAAATGTGTGGTACTGTTCAAGTGAGGTGATTTGTGTTCTCATTGTAGCTCATGGTGAGAGAATTCTTTGGTTCATTTAACAGAGGCTTCTTTTAAAGTCTGGGAAGAGAAAGTGGGAAATTTGCAGATGTAAACCGTCACTCTGCTATGGAAAGGAGGAGCTGAAAGAAGAGACATTGACATTAGCTGAGGGGGAAACAGGAGAGGACAGCAGAGGAGAAATTTACTAAGATCACAAATGGTGAGTGACTGGAAAGTAAGTGAGAGAACAGTTCCAGGAGCAAACAGGCAATTACCCATCAATCTGCAAGTGAAGGCCTACACTTGCAGTTTCTTGGGATGACCTTGTGTGCGGCAAGCAGGAGGTTATTGAGCACCAGGAATCCAGAGAAGATCTGTGTCATGAGGATCCAGGGACCTTTTTGGCTCATGGGTGGAAGGGAGGACATGGGACAGGTGGCTGAATCCTTGACACAGGCATGAATGTTCACACTGCCTCAGGCTGGTACAGCTGGAGAGATAAAAACCAAAAGCAATTTAACTATTAGTGCAGAGTTACTGTACAAGACTGTGAGAAAGTCACTGGTTAGTGCCTGCCCTTGCTGCGTTTCATGCTCCTGGGGAATATCACTGTGAGAATAAATCTAAACTCTTTTAGAAGTAAGCTCTGTTGGGCTCCCTGGATGTTTCAGCTACCAGCCTCAGGCCTGGGCAGCTGCATCACATGGAGCAGGCATCTGAAGTGAGGATACAGCACTGAATCTCTAAATCATCTCAGCAGCCGGGCAGCAGTCACAAGGTAGAGAAAGGCTCCAGTTTCCAAGCCAAGCTATATTATTAGGCTGGCAGCTGGATCTTTCCATCGAAGTAAGCTGTTGCCACTGCTGGCAGCAGAAAGATCAAGCAGACAACAGGACTGAATGTTTTTTTCTACTGAATGCAAAGTGAGAAGCCTATGGTGGTTTCAGTTTATTTCAAACAAAGTTAGCACATATTTTCTTTGCTCATGTTAGCATGCTCTCATCTACCTGTTCATAAAATTTGATCATTAAAACATGTACATGATTCTAAATTCCATAGCAGAAACTACAGAAAATATCACAGCTAAGCAGAAATGGTACAGTAATATAGAGGTAGAGAAACAACTGTCTAGAAAAAATGCACATCATTTTTTTCCAAATCTGAAAGTCTTAGGAGCTGACATTTCTTCATGAGAAACAGTTTATTTTCCACAAAGAAATATAAAATGATTGTTAGCATCAGTGACATAACCTCAACCTGAAGTTGTCACTTCATCCATATACTCTGCAGGAAGGGATGATATGTTCTGAAAATATGAGGTGGGAGAGAACATCTTCTTCAGGATAGTCCCCAGTAGTCAGAAATCACAGCAAGCTTAAAGATGAGCACGTTATAAGATGTGACACAGCTGGTGTCACTAGCTTCACTAGTACATTCACAGAATCATGAAATCAATTAAGTTAGAAAAGACCTCAGAGATCATCGACTCCAACCTATGACCGAACAACCTCAGGTCAACTAGACCATGGCACTAAGTGCCACATCCAGTCTCTCCGCAGTGACTCCACCACCTCTGAGTGGAATGGGCAGTCCATTCCAATGTTTAATCACTCTTTCAGTTAAGAAATTCCTAATACCCAGCCCATGCTTAAATGTCCCCTGGAATAGCTGACTGTGTCCTCTTGTCCTGTCACTGGTTGCCTGGGAGTAGAGGGTGACCCCCACCTGGCTCCACCCTCCTTTCAAGCAGTCATAGAGATAAGGTCACCCCTGAGCTTCCTCTTCTCCAGGCTAAACAACTCCAGCTCCCTCACCTGCTCCTCCTAGGACTTACCCCCTTGAGCCTTCGTCAGCTCGACTGCCCTTCTCTAGACTCAAATTTCACTTCTTCACTGAGAGGGCAGTCACTGGAACAGGCTCCTCTGGGAAGCAGTCAGGGCACCCAACCTGTTCAAGGAGCATCTGGATGATACCCTTAGTTGTATGATTTGCTTTTAGGTAGTCCTGCAATGGGCTTGATGATGCTTACAGATCCCTTCCGGCCTGAGATATTCTATGATTCTCTGGTTCAGCAGGGACATTTCCAGAGGTCCATACACCTGCATAACAGCACAGACCATTTCAGAGGTTCGAGTTTCATTGCGCAAAGGGTTGTTTATAGGCATTTAAATTCTCCAGTTCATTGATAGTACTTCCCCAGGAAACATCTGTAATTATGAATACCAAGCAATATGTGGGAAATTGTTGCTTTATGAGACCGCCACAAGAACTGGCTGTGTTTCATAGAGAGCTCTAATAGCACAGTGCTTGGTAGTTAGTGCTGTCTACTAATCTTATTATACAATAGAATTGCATGAAAGTTGGTGCTATGAAAGGTAATTTGGTCAGAGCTCATGTGCTGGCAGGAGCAGCCTCTGGCTGGCTCCCTGGCTGTGGAAGCACCCTGCAACAGGAGCTCTGCAGTATAGAACCACAGAATCCTTGAAAGTCTTGGGTTGGAATGGACATTAAAGGTCTTCTATTTCCAAACTATTTGGATTTGACTATCCAGCACCATGCACTAGTTCCTTGTGACTTGCTTTGACCAGCTCCTTCTGGAGTGCCTTCAACTCTTCCTGTCCCAAATTGGTCCACGCACAACTTTGGCAGTAGGTGCAAGTGACTATCTGCAGCCCTGGTTTGGAGTGGAGGCCGCTCTGCTGGTCAGCATCTGCCTCCATGGCCACAGTACCACTGTACTCTGTGCTCCTGTAATGCAGAGTTGGCCAAGCCAGAGCCAGTCTCTGTGGTGTTTTACTGCTTTGCTGACTGCTCTCAAGAATACAATAGCATCACCTCTAAAATATGCTTGTTTTACCCTTAGTCTCTCTATGATTGTCTCTCCAGCCTACCCACAGTCTGCTCTCCTTGCTTGGACAGGATTTAAAAATGATGTGGAGTGAAACTCTTCCCTTCCACAAAGCAAAGAACAAAGCTGACCTTTTCTTTGAGTAGTGAAAGGAGAGGAAGTGTGAGGTTTCCATCTAGTCACCTACCCAGCTAGGCCCTGGAGCTACCACACAAGATCTCCCCTCTAAGGAGAGCAGCTGACTTGGGACTGCCCCCTTCACGCTGTGACAAGACCGTCAAACTGCAAGAGAAGGTCAAAATGCTTATTGCTGGTATGGACTCATCTGTTTCTGCAGCCACCAGGAATGATTCATCTCACGTCACTTAAGCCATCTAGGATCTAGGCTCCTACCACAGTTAGTGGACAGTGATGATTCATCTCACCCAAAGTGTATGTCTAAAATGCACAGAATCTTACTCTGGAAATGCCTGTTACTCTCCGTTTACCATAGAGGTAAGCAGCTGCAGAATCCCTGCTTAGTGGGGAAAAATAATCCACGCCAGTAATAAAAGTGACTTCTGTGACTTCAACTGTGCAAAATATTATGGCAGGGTTAGATAAAGACATGACCACCTTGTATCATCTAAAACCTTTACTCTCCTGGTGCTCAGGGGAGGAAGGGTGGAAGCTGTTGCCCAGTTAGTCACCCTACCTTAGTATGAACACACACGACACGCAGACTGATAGAAGTTACATCTGTGTGTTCGATTCCCTGGAACCTCTCCATTAAACAAAAATTATCTTGATAAATATGGATGGTTGTGTTTTGGAATTCCCAGTGCTGCCTATACTTTGGAAGAAGCCTTTCCACTTTCTCAGCATTGGTAAACATGTAAGATATTCACTTTAGAGTACCAAAATTAAAGAAAGACAAACCCCAGTTTGAGATAATCCCAGAGAAGACCAACATAAAGAATCAGATCTAAGACATATCCAATTGGAAAACCGAGAGTTGTGGAAGATATTCACGCATGTCTCCCTCTGCCTGTGTTAGCAGGTAAACATGCCAGATGAGCAAGTTATTAAGATTTTTTAGAATTATTCCAGCCAAGTCAGGGTTTCATAAATGGAAGGCTGTAAAGTGTTCCTATTAAATTTTCTTTTACTTTTTTTTTCAGATTAGGCAATTTAAAGAGATTAATAATTCCCTCTAGGTCTTGTTGAGCTCTTGCTGAGTGTGTATTCCCACATTTGTTTATAAGTCATAATAAAATTGGCAACTCACCAAGTTCCTGTACAGGAATGTTATTTAAACACATATATCATATACTAGGAAATTGGTGCTTTTCCCCTGTTCTTATGCTATTTCCCTCTCCTGTTCCTGATTCTAGCCTGAGACATGGTAATAGCCAGGAAAGCTTAATCTAACAAGTAATATGTATGTTGGAGTCTATGGTGTTCTGTGATTTATTTCATTGGCTTGATTAATTTCAGAATGAGAAAACGATTAAGTAAAAGATCTGAGAATCACATAAGGAGAGGGTTATCAAGGGCCTTTTGATTTACTCACAGAATGAACCTGTGAATGAGTTTGCTGATCAGTACTTCATTTGCCCCAAGATGTTATTTCTGAAGAACTTAGAATTATTACATCCGCCTCACTGTAACTAACGACACGTGTCATTTTCTGGGCTTTTTCTTGACAATATTTCACCAGCCAAAGAAACTAAAAGCAGAAACTAGCCTGGTAGAAGAAATTAGATCATGGGCTATAAGAAATAACTTTGATCTCAGTTAGCAAAAGTGACTCGCTCCCTGGAACTGTGTAGTTTGCAGACGTTATAATTTTCTCTGTCATTGTTGACATAGGGCAAAGGGCATCAGCAAAACGAGGTTTCTAGGCAGAGATTATACTTGGGTTATTTTTTTCTGATTCCCTTTAAAATGTTTCCGTTTATTGGAAACATAGCCAAATGTAGCCCTTGCACGATCACGGAATATATCCAGTGAGACACAAGCAGTCAAATATTAAGTATTCAAAACTGGACTGCCAAAATTTAAAGGATTTTCAGACATGAATCACTAAGTTGATTAAAAAAAGAAAGAGGAAGTGGAAGAGACAGACAAATTAAGAATTGTGCAAGCTGGTGTTTACAGAAGTCAAAATGGATGTGTGAACCTATCTTGTTAACACCCTGGATCTGATCAATACTTAATATTTCAGTTATCAATGTAAAAGGGAAGAGCTTCAGTGAAGAAAGACCCACTCTCCTGAAAACTATTTCCTGAATATTCTCTAGGGAAAAGGCCTCAGCTCCTACTTCATTTCTGCACCCTGACTATTCACACTACATAAACCTCATTTCACAAAACTCAGGTGCAGTTCTTGGGAAACCTTATTAGAGTCTGTTTCCAAAAAGCACAGACCAAATCATACCATGTTTGGCTTCCTCAAGCCTGCATAACCTTCCATCACTATCCTGCTTGGCTATGCCACCTCCAGGACACCTGGAATTTTCTCAGCCGCATGCTCTAAGACTCTCTGGAGGGTTGGGGCAGAGCTCTGGCATGACATCAGTTCCTTTGAACTGAAAAACCAAACAGAAATAATCAAGATGACAGGTTTAGCGCTATGCAATGTATCTGTGCCCGGTTTGCCTCAGAAGGTAACAGTTTGGGGATGCAATTATTCATTACTGCTGGGCTCTGGAGCAGAAGCATTCAGCAGTACAGATGTAGTTAGCAATATAGGGGAATGCCAAAAGGAATAAGCATAATGATACTATAGCCCCTGGCTGATCTGGTCACATTTTTCGGCCTCTAAGAATGCCTCCAGGCCATGCCTGATAGATCTAGTGTAAAAAACCTGCTCAGGCTTAGGAATGTCCAAATGTTTGTCCGGAGATATCAAAAATCAGTTGAATTTAAGCCACCAAAAGGTAGTTTATTCATTGTGATGCTATGAAAAAAAACCCCAAACCAAGCTTCAAAACAACAAACAGACAAACAAGCAAACAAACAAACAAACAAATCAAACAATGTCAAATTCATTGTTGAATTTGGTATAGTCAAATGTAGTCACAGTCACTGTAATATTAGTTGGGTCTCTGAGTAATCACTTCAGACCTTCACAGCCACTTCCTCGTCTCTCTCATCACCCAAACCAGCAGAGGGGAAGACCTGGAGATGGCTGTGGTTCCATTTCCTACCCTACTAGTCAGCAGCACCCCACCTTGCTCCAGCCTGACAGAGTAGGTCTTGTCTGCAGTTTGTGCAAGTACAGCAGAAAAAGTGGTGCATATTGGACTTTTCATTATGGAAGAGCCCTTCAGAGCTTAGATTAGCTCCTCCTGGGGTTAGCATTTTGGGACCTCTCTTCTCAAGAATGAAGGGGGTTGGCTTTTTCTCAGGAAGAGATTAACATGGCAATGTGCTGTTCTGTGTTCCAGGTTTGTTTTGATCAGCTTTGGGTCACAGAGATTGATGGGAGGTTGTGAGCATCATTCCTCACCCCCCATGAGGAACTGCATAATATCTCCCATTTGGAGTAGATCTGCCTTAACTGAAGTATTTGAGCTCAATTTAAAGGGATAAAGAATCCACTCTAGCCCTTAGCCAACAGTTTGGTTAATCAGATAGCCACTCAATGAATCATGTTCACAAGATTTTTATTTTTAATTTGTCTGCCTTCAAATTCCGAATGTTGGAATTTATTATACTTTAACCCTAGCCCCTAGGCCTGGGTTGGCCAAAAATCCGTATGTGAAAATATTATTAATCAGGTTGATTCTTACATAGCTGAAGATATAACTTGATCTTAAAAAAAATTTGAGCATCCGAAGTTTTTCACCAAAAAGAAACACATAGTTTTTTTTCTAGCTCTTCTTTAAAGACAGACCAGTTCCTTCCACTATATTTTCCAGAACCAAATTCATTATCCTCAATATGATTTCACCAATAACAGACACAGAGATAAGGTAACAAACACGATGTACTCATGACTTGAGCTTTTTTCTTTTAAGCTTCCACAGACTTTGCTAATCCTTTCTGTAAAGAAACATTAACTGATAATTCCCAGCCTCCAGAAAAGCACTCTAACCATCTTTTATGTGATACAGTTTCTTCCAAGAAGGGTAGTAGGGAAAGAAGGTAGCGTAGTTTATAATTACCTTTTATTTGTATGACATTCCTGCAGTTTAACCAGTAGCAGGGCCAGTTGTAGGGCTCTGGCCCTGTGATCTAAGCCTACAATGCATTTTATGTTAATTGTTAAGTGAAGTAGGGATGGGAGCCCAAATGCCCTCTCTTGCAGGTGTGGTGCCCTGAGTGCTACCCATGTAGACTCACAATCACTTTTGTTCTGCGTCTCTGCTGATGAAGTTAGCCTTCAGTTACCAGGAGCGGGATGCACTTTGATCTATGTTCCTAATGTAAAAGTCATTTTGGTGTCATTGTTCAAGAGAAAGATTGTTTGTATTGGATTTTTTATGTGTGTGCAAATACTAAAGTGAGTGTAACGGAAAAAAAAGGAAGATACGTGACTGGTAAACTGCACTAAGAGTGAAAACCAGAAGTAACCCACAGTGATTGGCTTTGGTAGCTGCAGGTACTTGAAAATATCTATAATATACAGAAACTGAATTTTGCTTATTAACTCACAAGAATACTACTTAGAAAGTCAAGTAAAGAGTGTTTGACTGAGTCTTTGGGAAATCATAGAAGCGCTGAAATTTCACTAGTTCTGAATGATTAGAGATTACAGAAAAATTATCCCATTTTTCTTGGTGAAAGCTGTAATTGTGAGGTAGTGTAAAATCTTTAAAGCTGTGCACAAGCCCTCAAGCAGATCTGGATCAACAAATACTGGAATTCTCCCAGACACAGGGAGAAACAGCAGGCTCTCACAGGGTGCCAGTTTGTTGCCTGATTAGCCTGGTCCTTGCCTGCTGTTTTCAGCAAACACCTCAGGTGCACTAGCAGAGATTTCAGCTGGGTTTGACCTTTGCATCTTTCTGTAATCTGCCTGAGAGGCAAGGCTCCCAGCACAGCATGTACACAATACAAGGCAAAACACTGCAGAAATTATGGTGTTCATAATTTTCTCTATCCCAGACCACAGGCATTATGCCTTTTTCCATTTCCCAGATGCTGCGTGGTTTTAGATTTACTAAAAAATGGATTTTATGCTCAATTTGAATAGTCCTTTTCTAAAGCAAAGATTTAGCTTCTTCTTGTCTCTGTCAGAGCTGTAGCCCCAGATTGACAAGCAAGAATTCAGAGTGATAATACTGAAGCACAGACTTCTAAGGAATCTGTTTTAATAATAAGTATCCTGAAGCCAGAAACTGTAAAGCTGTAAGAAATCTACATAACAAACCTTCAAAGAGAGTGTATAAACTCAGTGTATTTTACTGCATCTGCTGTGCAGTGTGGTAAATATAGATGGGTTTTCAACTTTTTTAATTATGAGGATCAATTCCTATCTGACTTGCAATAGTGATAATGCAGACATAAAAAATCTCTAATAAAAAAGCCCTTGAACCATTCTATATCAGTAAATTTATTCTGGAGTTGTTAAGAACAAAAGAAGGGATTTAAAAAAACGTAACAAGAGCTCTACACCAATCTTTATACCAGTTGAGAATAAGACATATCACAGGTATGTCCTGAGTCCAGAACAAAAAACAAATATCTCAACAAATGGCATGAAAATGCTTTATAGAATGTAATGTGTCACTTCAAAGAGCTTGTCTGGGGCTAAAAGTGAGAGCTCTGTATCTCTTCCTAAAAACCCAGATTCAGGGGTAAAAAGGTCTTTTTGCTAATATAAAAAGTCACAAAATATCAAACTGGTATTGAATCCTGACTTACTCCATGACAGATAATTTTATAAAAGAAAAGAAAACTGTTACGGAAGGGAGACTGGCAGAGAATTAATGTTTGAAGGAAAAAAACCTATCATAACATACCAAGAGGAATATTTTAGGCTATCTCTTTGAATGGTCGAAATGATTTTTGTTAGTGATGGGTTACAGGATAGGTTTTAGTGCACAGATTGGTTTCTCATATGGCTGTGCAATTAATCACGTAATTATCTCCTCTACATGACACACATGTACTGAAATACTGTTGTCCCGCTGCTAACCATCATCTAATTTCCAGGGCATGTGAATCAGCTTCTCTTTAGAGGGGAAACAAGTAGCATTCTCCCGGCGTAACTCCTCAAAGCACACGTGTAAAAGTGTTGCACATTTATCCAGATTATTTGCCACCCTCGGAACAGAGGTGGGCATGACCAAGTCACAGCCGAGCTGGTGTTCCATGAGCTCAGCTGACAGCAACTCCTGCCTTCAGCCGGTGGCTCTGCCTCCATAAATAATCCTGCTGTAATAGCAAGTGTAAGAAAACCAGCTCCCTTGCCTTTTGAGCCCTTGCTTTGCCACCCACTCACTACCACCACCAAACACGCAGAGCGATTGCCTGCTGCTCTCCCACAACACGCTGTGAAAGCCCTTGAGACAGTGCCATCTAGTGCCCCCTGCCTCAGAAGTACAAATGCAAACAACCCTGAGCACCCCCAAAATCCCTGAACGTGCTCATTAATGCATCAGGCAAACCATGATGACAATTTGTATCCATGGAACACAGGAATAAATGAATTCATCCATGTGTTGTGCAAATTTCCCCACGGCTGACCTCTTCCCAATCATAGATCTCCTTCCCTTCTGCCTGCCAGCTCCTACCCTCATCTGGAGCAATTATTCCTAGGTCTAAGTACTTTAGTATCATCCACTAAGTAAAAAAAAGGGGCGTTATTTATTCTACTTATCCTATCTGTGAAGCTTAATATGTTTAAAATATGTATTTTTAGATGTAAGTGCTATACAGACAGTCATATATACATACATGTATAATGTATGTGTTAGACTGGCTGTGAATATCAGATATTTCTATTGAATATTGAAATACTGCATTTTTAAATACAGAAAGTATTGAATGTATTCTGCTGAACAAAGTGCCACTAAGGAAAAGTCTTGGTAGCCTCCAGTACAGGATAATTATGGTCATTGAGTGAACAGTCACTGGACAACCTCTGCCAGTCACCTCAGTAAGTGGTCCAGCCAGGACAGATGGTCCTGGCACTGAAGATTAAGAAGGTACATTAGGTTTCAAATATTTTCAATTTCTGTAGGTCTATGAAAATACAAAGGTCCTGTAAGGAACAATTGCTCAAAATGATTAGCAGCTTGTTAAAAAACCCCAAATAATAAAAGAAGAAAGAACAAGAGGAGTATGTTTCAAACATTAAACTAATATTTAATAGTTCCATACAATCAGTTGCCCAGCTTTCGTATCTTGGACCATAAGAGGCTGCCTTGCCTATGGAGGACGGCAGGACTATCACGAAGTGAGTCAGATGGATTAATTATTTAGTCTTTGAGAGGCCTAGCACGATTTTTGGGGTATAGTCTTCTGTTCTGAGGGCTCTTTTCAGACTCTACATCTAGAGAGTTTATGTTACCCTTCATGTTAGATCTATCTCCAGAGTCAGATGTGGAGCAGACAGACAGCACCACTTTTAAAAAAAATTATTTTTTTGATTTGTATGTCATGTCTCATTTTCAGCAATCTCAGAGAGTATAGAGACATTAAATAAGAGCATATATTAGGACTGCACATCTGCACCTTTCTGTGTGTCACCACAACTTTACTGTCTGCAGACATACTACTGGTATAAACAGGAATGGCTGAAGTTTTCCAACATTTTTCAACATCGAGAGTATCTTCTGGTTGCTGATACCCATCATATTTCCACAAGATATTTGTGTATTTGAATTTTTTTTGAATATTGGTAAAAAAATTTCAACAATGCAAAGATAAAGATTTTTATGGTATACATTCTTCTAAGTTATTACTGGAATCTGCTTCCTTTTGTTATGGCATTCCTTTGTGATCCTAAGCAAGTAATTGAGTTAGTTTTACTGTCTAGATTAGGAGATTTTTGTTCTCTCTCCCCACATTAGTTCCCTAACTGAAAATGTATGCTACTTCTATTTCTCCATTTCTCAGACTCAGTATGAAAGTTGAATCATTTATTTGGCTTATTGTGGACAAGGTGGGGTTAGAGTGTCGCAGAAATGCCTACACGTGGCATGCTGCACCATAGGCATGGCTATCCACTCAATATGACCCCCCGGTCAACATTGTCATTCCAATGTACAGCATCCTAAGGAACAAGGACCTTATAACTCTGCATATAATAATTACATAATCCATATGCATATGAGAGAAATGAAACCTTAGTTCTACCATGAGTAAATACAGGTTTTCTGTGGCCCAATATGGCTGTACTACACACAGGGGCTGTATCTGCAGGATCTGCCTGTTTCCCTGTTGCAGGTCACAGTTTCTGGTCTGAGAGTGTTCCAGATTAATTAAATATTTTCCTGGTGAGTGGTGGGACCCATTAAAATGAGTGAAAAAGGAAATGTTTCATAAACATTCAAGGAGCAAACATTGTCTGGTGTCTTTTTAAAAAGAATTTTCACTGGGAAATCAAGAATAAAAGATGTTTATATTGAAACAAAACTGGTTTGGCCTTGGAATAATGTCTTGGAAGTCTTTCAAAAATATTAAAAGAAGGTTATTGGGTATCTGCATAACCACACATTCTTCCAGCATCTTTCAGGAAAATTTGCAGGGCCGTTAAGCAAAAGGAGATTGGCAGGAGCTTTTACAACTTAAAAAGAACAAAATGTTGCTTAGTAAATTCTGAAACATTTAAACAAAACTGACTGCATGAAAAAACAGCTTCAAAAGCTACCTCTTGAATTCCTGAAATGCAGACTGGATCTAGTTCTCAGATCAACCCTTTCATACTCAATACCTGTCTTGTAGTAGGTCACAGTGAAACCACAGCAGTTAATAATTTAAATGTGGTTACATTTGTCTGGTGTACAGCTTGGATATGCCCTGTATTGGCATATGCATATCCAAATATGGGTCCTGCTTGAGAAGTGTAGCCTTAATACTAGGGAGAAATATTTTTGTGTCTATCTTAGAATTCTCAAGCAGAATTTAGTGAAGAAAGCTCTCAGAAATGACAACCCAAGAATCACAGAAGTGTTGGGGTTGCAAGTGACATCTGGAGCTCATCTGGTCTACCTCTCTTGCTCAGGTTGGGCCACGTATCTCCAAGGATGGAGACTCCAAAGTCTCTCTGGGCAAACTGTGCCAGTGACTGATCACTTCCACAGTGAAAAAGGGTTCTCTAGTGTGCTCAGATGAATGTTCAAGTGTATTAATTTGTGTTTACTGGGTGTTGCTGAGAAAATCTCATTCATTGTCTCTCTTCAGATATCTATAAACAGTGAAAAGATCACCCCAAGCCTATTCTTCTCCAGGCTAAACAGTCCCAGCTCTCTCAGTCTTTTCTCATAGAAGAGGGATTCCTGTCCTTCCATCTTCATGGACCTTCATTGAACTGTCTCCAAGATGTCCGTGTCTCTCTTGTTCTGGGGAGCTCAGAACTGGTCACAGCACTGCCAGTGAAGTCTTGCCAGGGCTGAGTAGGAGGGAAGGGTTACTTCCCTTGACCTGCTGGCAACACTCTTCCTAGTGCAGGCCAGGGTACTGGAGGTCTTGTTTTGCTACAAGAGTGCATTGAAAGCTCATGTTTAGCTTACTGTCCATCAGGACCCCAAGGACCACCTTGCCAAAGCTGCTTTTAGTCCAGCTGACCCTCCAGCATATACTGGGTGTGTGGAATGATTTCTGCCTAGATGTTTCCAGTTCTCCAGCTAGAAGTTCATGAGGTTCACATCAGCCAATTTCTGAAGCCTGTCAACATCCCTCTGAATGACAGTAAAATCCTTTGGTAAATCAGCCCTTCCCCCAAACTGAGATATTTGGATATTAGAAAATATTTAGTACTTTCCAGTGTATATCAGCAGGAACCTGACTGCTTGAAAGTGTCCAAATATTAACAGAAGATGACTTGAAACAGCAATTAATGGTTTTCCTGACAAAGACACAATCTGTTCTTCAGCTTCTTTATCTTTGCTTTGACCCATCTGTAGTACAAGACCTTTGTCTGCTCTCTGCTGCATTTTCAGATCTTATCTCCTTCTGATTCTAGAAATCTAGAGAACAAGAGCTATATCTCAAAAAAATAAAAGGTTTTTTATTCTTCACGGGAATAAAGCCAGGATATTTCCACATTCTTCATCACGGAAATTAAGATTGAAAACAAAACCACCAAAAGATAACCCACCATGACATTGTGGATAAAATATTCACAGGATCCATAGGAGACCATGTGTCAGTTCCCACTCAGGGCTGACACTTCTCTTCCCCATTGAGTGCCCTAGTGCACAAGTTACAGCTTAAGTTTCTTTATTGGGAGCAATAAATAATGAAAAACGGCTTCAAAAAGAGAGACTGAGAAGGATTAACTGCTTCTCATCGATCCAAAACAGTGGGAGATTTGCATACAATTCTTCAACACCTTCAGGACATTTCCTTAGCATTTTTCTGATAATATGTTTGTGAAACTGTTTTTTATTCTCCTCAACTTTTGCCCTTTAGCTACATAGAGCTTGCAATGAGGGTTTGTTTAAAATGACACATTTACATGAAAAGATTAGGGTTTGTCAAACTGCTGTGTTCCAGTATAAACTGTTCTCCCTGAAGAAAACCCTTATCAGCACTTCTTTTGACCTTCCCTGCTATAATTTGGCTTCTGTTGTGATCTCTTTGGTAGAGAGCAAGTAATGCACACATTCACCAAAAACCCCCAAAGCATTAACTTTAGTGAATATTATTTAAATGGAAGCAAGTAAAGTGTTTCGTTTTCAGTTCTGAAGAAGGAGAATACATAACCAGCTACTTGGGGTTTGTTATTTTGTCTAATTTAGCCTCAACACCTCTATCTTTATTGGTATAGGTGCAAGCACGGTTAGGCCTACAGAGTCCTGGGCAAAGCCAGAACTGTTGTTATGTATCGGCTGTTCTTTTGGACCTGTAATTCTCTGCTAACTATGTCTGCAAAGAAATAAGTTCCAAAGCCCTATATAAAGTTATTTTAAGGAAATCAGGACCACTGAAGCGTATTGCCTGTGCTGGGCAATCCTAACATTAGCCTCTTCTAGCTTTTGTCTTGCTTCCATGGTTACCTGTTGCAAGTACTGCAATGTGCTAACTATAGGGAAGGGAAGAGAAAACTAAACAGTGACTTTAGCAGACATGTTAAATATATTTCCATTAATTATCTGCAAAACTAATTCTTCTTGCCAAACCTATGAAGCATCTAAGCTTTTACATTACTTTGCCAGGGCACTGTACTGCATCTATCAGCTCCACCAGCTCTGGTTCCACTCTAGTTTTCTTCCACAAGTTTCTTTACAGAAGCCAGAATTTAGAAATGACTGCCAAGTTCACTTTTATGGATTTCTCAAATTTACCTTCCGGATTGTACTGCAGTTGTAGGAAAAAGCAAAAGAGAGACAATGAAAGATGTAAGTCTATTGAGTATAAATCACTTATTTTCTTCAATATAAACAATTTTTTGGAACAAAAATCTCTCCTGAAGAATTAGGTATTCACAAGAAGAGACAGGTGCATTTATATGTCTCATGGGTAAACTCCTAAAAGAGACTCTTTTGCATTATAATTTCAGAATAAATTAAAAAAAAAAAAAAAGAGAGAGAGAAAAGGAGAGTGCCAATTTTTAGAATAAAATTCCCAAGACAGAATGGAATTCATTAGAATATGAAAGATCTGTGGTATAATAACTGACATTCCAGAACAGGCTAAAATATAGCTCACAGTAAGAAAACAATAGCAAAGCAATAATAGAAAAGATTATTCCATTTAGATCAACAGCCTCTTTGGGGCAGAGAGACAGGTATAACACTTAACTGCTTTGTTTAATCTTTTTAGAAGTGAAGAGCATGTTTTCTTTCTTTGCAATTTTCATGATGTTCCTGAGTGTTCCCTTTAGCTGGTTTTATAAAATGTAAATACAAGTTCTCCCTGGTAACATTGCATTACAGACTTCTTTCTAGAATCTAAAGGTGTGCAAAGATATTGCTTATCAACTGTGTTACTAGACAGGACTCTTACCTGAAAAACTGTGTCCAGCATCGACTAGTCATAGAGAATTGAAGTCTGTCTAACTTATGAGGAATAAATACACACACTATGACAAGGTAGACAGACAAAGTAACGGTGAAATTGGAGCAAGATGACTCCTGGTGCTCAACCCCTCAATAAGGATTTCTGTGGACACTTAAATGGAGAAGGGAGTAAGACAGTAAAATATAATTTTGTTAATGTGCATGTCAATTTACTTTTGTGATATTATCCTAAAGGTAGGAAAGTAAATCAGAGGAGACTGCTGGAGGAAACAAACAGAAGATAAATCAATGGGGACAATGCTGCTTGGTTCTGACTAAAAGGATAAGATTTATGCTTCAGTGGGTTTTTCAGCAGCAGCTGGAATAAGCCTTCCAAAGAAAGGCACACACAAATTGCAGAAAGTGCCTATCTCTCTCAAGGTAGAGATTAGAAATTGAAAGTCCAAGAGTATGATAAATTACAAAGTAGATAAGACCTGTGCCGGTGGTGGCTTTATTTTCAGTATTAACCCTACCTCCTCTGTGGTTCTGGGTAACTAGTGTCTTGAAAAGACTGGGGTTTTTAATTCCCTTAACTGTTTTTGCAGTTCCAACAATCTCTGCAATTCCATTCCCTGTGCCTATTAACAGATCATAATGACAGATAGAGCAAGGGGCTGTGAACTTTTACAAAAATCTATTCTCTTGAAGACAGAGACCAATTTTTTCTGATGGTTTATTTCTGAGAAAGTGTGATCTATCAACAAACCTAAGTGAACTTCAGCATGTAAAAAAAGAACACATTAACCAGATGTAAATTCATAGTTGGGATTTTACTCTGTTTTGGTTAAAATCAAATAGAAATTTTTCCATGACACTTTGTTTATAAGCTGATTTTGTCTTACATGTTACTAGAGTCACTGCCATATGATTGATGCTATATGCAATTTACACTGTGTGTGAAATTATGGAACAGGGACAGGCTTAAGATTAAGAAGTATGCTAGAATTTAGAGTTAGTCATTTATATGTTCTTGGATAAACTCGATTGTTATTTTATGCCTGTTTGACTTTGAAGAAATGAAGTTGAGGGAAAAAAAATAACAGCCAGAAATAGCTTCATCTATGCAATGGAAACACTTGGTTTAGTCTTCATGATGAATGTACCTGTAGTTAGAGCAAGTTTTAACATTTTCTATTGACTTTCAGTTACAGACAAGTCAAATATCAATACTTGCATTCTTTAGTTCACTGTGTAATGTAAAACAAATGTTTTTCTTCTGCCTCATGAAAGCAAAATTATTCTTTCTGAAGGCGGCAAAGTTGAAAATGCTTTTCTTCACTTTACAAAGTTCATTCACCATGAAAAAGAGTGAAAGAATGGAAATGTGTTAGCACGGTAAAAATATTCTGGTTTAATGAGAGAACACTCAAATGTATGTTAGCAATTGCAAAATTGGCAGCATTTTTGATATATCAGGATAAGCTGAGGAAAATTGTGCAAGGTACATTATAATGCATTTGTGATTATCTTATTTACAGATACCTTCTGTAGAGAGATGACATGGAAGTCCTAAAGCAACCCTCGAGGATCCACTTTGGATCTAGAGTCAGCACTTGTAGCTTTGCTTCTAAGCTGAGAAAATTGGTCTCTCAAACAGCCTGATGATAGATACTGCATTTAGCCTGACTTTTTAGAAATGGCTTCTGGTAGAAACAGCAATTCAGAGAATTTATCTAGAGGGGAAAATTGCCCTAAGGTATTATGCAAAAGCTGCAGTGAGACAGGTAGTTGGTGCAATTTAAAGAATTGGAGGGGTTACTTTGATTACTTTCTTTTTTTTTTTTTTTTTAATTTTATTAGATAGAAAGGAAGAAGATCTCATTTGACTCTTTTCTTTATAAAACAGTCCAGTTTTCATTAAAAGTTATAATTGTCTCACAATTAGATTTGGACTAGATTTGATGGGGCTTTTGCTTTTCCAAGCAGCTAGAATCCAAAAGAGCACCAGGAGAGGACAGGCAATCATACCTCCTTTGAGTTCCCCTATTCCACCCATAACAATCCAACCGACCACAGCCTCCACTAGTCTCTTGCCTTAGGAATCTGCTTTGTCCTTCCTGAAACATGGAGAGAGGGGTTATTATACAATGTATCTGCCACTGGGATAAATCTATAATTAGGTTATCTACTTATGGACATTTTCCAAATACCTCTAAACAGTTATGCCAATTACTGGCAAAATTGTAAATGAATCAGCATAAGCATCAGCAAATGAATCAAACTGGAAGTTGTACAGTTTGCCTTGCTAATTATATTCCTCAGGAAATAGCTGTCACAAGATGTCTGCTACCTGCTGACTGGGGAACGTGGGGAGTTTTTTATGCTAATTTTGAACACTATTAACAAATAGGATATTGAAATAGAAAAATATAAATAGCTTCAGAGAGTGATCAAGAGTTGTCATTTTAACATATGGAATATTCCCACACCTCTAGATTTGGAAACCTGACACTGGTGGGTAAACCTTTGTAGTGTGTTAGCAGAAATTACAGATGCTTTTCTCCTTAGTTCAAACTCTCTCAATCCAGTTCCAAATAGCTTTTACTTTTCAAGCTTCCAGCCTCCAAGACAAGCTAGTTTTGGTGTGACAGACTGGAGAAATATAAATACAGGCCATTGTTGGCAATTTCTTTATGCCTAGTTAAAATAAGCAGATTCTCACGGTTTCTATCATTTTACTGTCTTCCCCTCTGTACAGTACTTCACACTATTGATTCTGCAGTCATACAAATAAATCTTTTAAGCACTTATTTGCCATGGAGTTTTATTGCCATCATTTACAAAGGAACTCGTAAGAAACAAGCAATATTGACAGCTAATAATGCCCAGATTCATGTCACACACATCAGAATAACCTTCATTTTGCAATTGGCCCTTTCAATACGGCTAACACTTGACTGAAGTAATGAGCTGTTCCTTCTCCCCCACTGCCAGCTGGTTCAGTCCCACACAAGATGACAGCAAAGGCTGGTGAGGGGGAAGCAGAAGAGAGGAAGCAGAGCTTAAAGCTCCTCCTGACTCTTCTTTGGCATTGCTTGCATAGCTGTGCAGCTCAGAGGCAGCAGAAGTGCCTCGCACATGCCTCTTCAATCAACTATGCAAGTGTGCATGCGTCCTCTCCCAGGAGTCAGGGAAGTCAGCACAGCTGTAGCTCCTTACTACCAAACCTACAGCTCAAATAAGACACTTGGTAGCGACAATGAGGAGTGTGAGGCTCATCATTATCTCTTGTGCCTTCTGTACTTTGTTTCTTCTCTAAAGATCTGGGATTACAGCACACACAGAGTAAGAGCAGAAATAGAAGCAGGTGCATGTCTATGGATGGCTGCAAAATTCTGCTGGTTCAGAGCAGAGAAGAGCAAAGCTGGCAGAAGTCTGGGTGGAAGACTGTTCACAGTCCAGTTTGATCTCTGTAGTTATCCAGAAATGAATGTGGCCGATGGCTTTTACCACTGTGAGGCTTTGAAAAAAGAGAGGGGATAGAATAATCAAGAGGTTCAAAAAGTTAAAGAACAAAAAATGCTCAAATGAGCTTATTTTGCTTAGTGACGCATGAAGAAGTAAACAGAACTAAATTTGGTTCTTGCTTTCCACGGTCTGTCTCAAGATGGCTCACAAATACTGAAACCAGGGAGATGATCGTTATTATTGGTTACCTGTTTAGGGTTATGAGCACATAAGGGCACTTTGCACCCTGAGCTGTAGTCACAAATTGACATCTCTAGTAGAAGTGCGGAATTTTTCTTGGAGAGCTTGCTGTGCAATCAGATCCTTAAAAACCAAAATCTAGCCCCTGAGAAACCTTGTTTTAGATCTCCAGGTATACATCTCCACTAGACCTGTCCAATAAACCAAGTCTCCCTCATTGTTACATTTGATACATCTCTTTTTTATCTCTTCAAATTGAAAACTGTCTTTAGCCTACTAATAGAATTTCAGAAACACCCACACTCTGCAATATCACGCTTCAGAGAGTATTATATCCCTAATCAAAGGTTCCCATTCTTGCTTATTTTCTTGTGCTGCTGTGGAAGCTGAGCTCTGCTCAGAGAAACCGGCATGTAAAGCATTTTGAGCAAAAAATAACATATCTCAAAAACCTTTGTACTTTTTGTCATATCTGTTATGCTCGTTTTTATAAACAGTTGTGCACAGGTTCATCACCTTGATATGGATATAATATCTGTGCTTTAGTGGAACTTCTCTCTGCTGTGCAATACTGCCTCTGATTTTCACATACTGCAGAGCTGTACTTTGAAAGTAAGTTGCAAAGCAGGAGAAGAAAGAATCTACTTGGAGATTAGGAGTGTCTAAAAAAAAAGTGATAGGAAATGAAACTCGAGCTCAGATAGAAGAGACTGTGAAATACTCAGTTTTGGACAGGATCTTGGCGCTCAGAATCAGTGGCGAAATTCTTGTCCTAGTTGCAGTAGATCATGGAGTTCACTGCTTTTATATTCATGACCAGAGGAAAAATGCCATTCAGGAATAAAATCATGACTACATGAATATTATCCTGCATTCTGTCATGCAAACTATGACTTCTGGCTGCTTAAAAGCTTTCACTCACCGTTCTGAATAAAATTAAGGAAGTTAAATGCCCCAGACAAACTGTTCTGCTACAGATGATTTGAAAGATGATGAAGGTGTGTAGCCAAGGTGGTATTTAGAGTACCATTTGCCTTTTGTTTATGATGATAATGTGTGTGTGGCTATCCATTATGATGTGTTCAGTATTGCATTACTGGGGCAACAGCATTCAAAATCACCAGAAGAGAGTTTGCAATTTATGTTTCTTGCTATCAAAAGTCAAGGAAATTTCATCTTCTTCTTCTGGAAATATCAAAAGAAAACAAAATAAAAAGGAAAAAAAAAAGGGTATAAATTACAGGTCTAAAGAAAAATTGTTTGAATGAAGCATGAGAGAGGTAATGAAAGAGTTTCCAGGTGATAAATTGAAGATAGTAGAGAAGCTTGTGAAGAAAAGAAAAACCTGGGAAAACTTTTGAGTGGCAAAGGTTGAGGTGAGGGGGAGCAGGGTGGGGGCAGAACTCAATGTAGACAACAACAGAGAGAAAGAAGTATAGGAAACAGAGCTGAAGAGAAATGCAAAGTACATTGAATGGAAAAGAGACTGTGAATGTCTCAGTGAAGGGAAGTGTACAAACTGAGAACAAAGAAATGGAACACCGGGATTTCTGGAAAGTGAAAATAAGAAGATATTAAAAGTGGCAGATGGAATAAGAAATAAACAGGGGAAATCAAGTGTGAATGCTGGCTTGGAAGAATTCTGTCAGGATGAGTGGTTAGGGAGGTGGGGCATTTCTAAAGGGATGATTTTCAGGAAATAGCAATTCTGAGATAAGGAAGTAAAGTAGAAATATTGAAGAAATACATCATCTCCAGCTGCTCCTTCCACATCTAATCCTTTCTTTATGCCACTTAGCATCATTTTCAGTTAAAGATCCTTGAACCAAAATCTCTCATATGCTTCCCTCCTTCTTTGAAAACCATCAATAATCTCTCTTCCCATCAGCTGTCTCCCTTGGCTCCTATCAGCTTAGGAGGACAAAGTTTGTCCTGCCCTTACAAGTTGAGAAAAAAAATTGCATCACATCTTTGTAGTTGCTCGTGGAAAGGGCAACTGTAACATCATCCATCATATCATAGAATCACAGAATGGTTTGGGTTGGAAGGGATGTGAAGATCATCTAGTTCCAAGCCTCCTTCAATGGGCCCGGGCCTTGAACACTTCCGGGGATGGGAGATCCACAACTTGTCTGGGCACTCTGTTCCAGTGCCTCGCATACCTCAGAGTAACGAATTCCTTCCTAAACTCTAACCTAGCCCTAACCACTCTCAATGTGAACTTATTCCCCACTGTCCTATCACTTCGGGCCATTGTGCAAAGTCCCTCTCCGGCTTTCTTGTAGGTCCCTACAGGGACAAGGCTGGTCTAAGTTCTTCCTGGTGCCTTCTCTTGTCCTGGCTGAACAACTCCAACTCTCTCAGCCTTTTCTCAAAGGAGCGGTGCTCCAGCCCCCTGATCATTTTGGTGGCTCTCCCCTGGACTTGTTCCATCAGGTCCATGTCCTTCCTCTGCTGGTGACCCTAGAGCTGGATGTAGGGCTCCAGATGTGGTGTCTCCAGAGCGGAACAGAGAGACAGAATCCCCTCCCTGGCCCTGCTGCCCACGCTGCTCTGGATGCAGCCCAGGACACGTTTGGCTTTCTGGACTGCAGGTGCGCATGGCTGGGTCATGTCCAACCTCTCATCCACCAGCACCCACAAGTCCTTCTCAGCAGGGCTGCTCTCCATCCATTATCTCCTCACACTTCTCACAGTAAATGGTGAAAAGAAACAGCCAGAGCCCTCAGCACTGCAACTTGAAATACTACTGCCTTCAGGATCTTTCTCTGTAAGTCTCAAATCCAGAGAGACACGAGACAGAGAGGAAAGCAACAGTCAGATCATAATAAGCATCATTCACAGCTGAAGTGCAGAAAACGGAACGAAGAGCTTTGACAGTAGAAGAGCACTTTCTCTTGCACCGTTGCTGTATTCCTGATGGAGAAAAAACCCTGTAGCTTCCCCACCTAGCTCCTAGAGCTTTTTCCCGTTGTCCTAGGGCCTTCACAATTTGTGAAATGTGAACTGAAATGCAATGGATTTGGCCCATTTGCCATTTTATTTTCTTGATATCTTTTGCTTAAGGATGGTTGCACCAAATCTTTTGCTTCACTCTTGTGTAACTATGGTTAATATTTGGAGCCAAAAACAAAGATAGCAAGCATATGATGGTAGTAAGAAACAAAGTTTTTTTACTGTATATACACAAAGAGAGTGTTTACTCAGTGTTTATTAAATATAGTAGTCACAAAGTCAGACTGGTAGAAACAATATCATACATAACTGAACCGAATAGATTCTTTTAACTATTTATTTTCAGTCAGTGAACATAAAATATTAGTGGCTTCAGCTCAACTTGAAATTTCATGCAATGTTTCTGGAAGATGTGGAAAGAGAAGCCTGAAACCAGCTTACCAAAAGAATGGGGTTGAAACAGAATCTGCAGACAACTGAGAGTATTTTTAAATTCCTAACCACAGCCTAAATTCCATTAGCATGAGACTTGGAAGGATACATCTGTTATTCTTTAAGGAACTAAAGCAGTTGGCTGGCCTCCTAGCTCTTGAACAAAGTGTTCAAGGCTCACATGGAAACAGTGTGCTGCATATAATCTGTTTAATTTAAATTATTTTTCTAACAGAAAAAAGAAAGGAAGAAGTAATGATTCAGAAACATCTGTGAAGGATCTGCTATACCTGTTTTTTTTTTTTCAAAATCTGTCTTCATAACTTGATTCATCTATCCTCTGGAGTTACTGGAAGAAGCACAAACATGGAAGTACTGTAGATAAAAAGTAAAATGTCTGAAGATTAAATCTAGCTTCCTGTTTTACTGTCTTGTATATGAATGGGGAGTTTACAGAACAGGTATGAAGAAAGCGTGGTTTGAGTTCATTTTATTCACAGCAAATTGATTCATAATACTGACCAGCCATTTCTTTGTCTTCTCTTCTCTTCTCTTCTCTTCTCTTCTCTTCTCTTCTCTTCTCTTCTCTTCTCTT